>PVIW01001675.1:0-274383 GCA_004026585.1 Noctilio leporinus | reverse complement strand
CTAACCTTTGCAACAACATGGATGGAACTAGAAAGTATTATGCTTAGTGAAATAAGCCAGTCAGTGAAGGACAAATATCATATGATCTCACCCATTACAGGGCAATAATGAACGAAACAAACAACAAGTAAAACAGAACCAGATATATGAATACAGTGAATAGGCCTTCAGTGGGCAGAGGGTAGAGGGGCAGGGGGTGGGGAAAGGAAGAGGCAAAGAAGAGGAGCAGACAAGAACCTAGTATGGAAGAACCATGGACATGGACAACAAGTGGGATTGACTTTGTGAGGGAGTGGGTGGGTGGGTGGGGAAGAGGACAGAGGGGAGCAAAAAGGGAATGGATGTAATACAACAACAAAATTAAAAAACAAAAACACAAAATAGCATCTTGTTTTACTGGCTAAGTAAACAACCTCATGTATCACAAAAACTGAGAGATCTAGCTACCTCCATGGTACCTAGGGACTTTGACAATATTTACTAAATGAACTAATGAAATTCAAAAGACTGACCAGCCAAACCCAATGAAATGATACCATGTGGTTGATAGCCTTAGGATATTAACCAGTATCTTTGGAATATTACATAAAATTCTATAGGCTTAGCCGTTTGGTTTTCAGGTCTACGGTAAATGAAAAGGAAGAGATATACAAGGTCTGTCCCAAAAGTATCGAGCCACATAATGCTTTAATTCTACTGACATTGGCTTGATTTACAAGGACATACCTTATAAATGCTACTGCCAAATCAATTAGTATCAGCATAAAAAGGAAGGAAACTATAGGGAAATTATTTTTTTAAGATTTTTTATTTATTATTTTTAGAAAGATGGGAAGGGAGAGAGGCAGAGAGGGAGGGAGATATCCATGTTGCCTTTCACCTGACTCCAGCTACAGACCTGGCTAGAGACCTGGCTTGCAACCTGGTTATGTGCCCTGGCTGGGGAATCAAACCAATGACCTTTGGGTTTGCAGGCCGGAGCCTTATCCACTGTGCCACCAGCCAGGGCAGGAAATTATTTTTAAACATTCATTCCCATATAAATTATTTAAGATTGAGTAATATGTGACGTATCTCCGAATGACTGCATTTTCCCTGATTAGAGCACTCCTGGACCTCAGAGTATTGATATCTGTAATATAGCTAAGATCACCCGTGCACACTAATATTTATGTAAGGCACTGTGCAGTCAGCAATATAGGAAAGTGCATGCAACAGCTTTACACCTATGAAGTCAATTTGCTGAAACACTTAGTACGGAAAGGCATAAATCCTCAGCTCTCTGGAAAGAAAAACAACTCCATACTCCACTTATTCATGGTTACTTGCTTCCTCTGGGACCCTGGCAACCTCAGTTTCATCACACGTCTAGAAAACCTACCTAAAAATTCATGTTACTGGCGTCTAGCAATTCCAATTTTCACCTTAATTATCCTAGCAACTCAGAGTGGTGGAATGAGCACGTTACATTCAATTTATGCATGTGTAAACCAAATTAACACAAAAGACAGTAAATCAGGAGAATGTGAGACCAATCTACTCCTCAAGGGTAAAGATTTTGTTTTTCAGTTAACAATTCATTTAGATTGCATAAATTTACGGTATGGCATTGGGCTAAAAACCAGGCTGGCTGATACAAACATGGAAATCAAGCTACTTTTCAAGAAAGTAGACACATAAACAAATATTTGGAGGAGTGGTTTTAGGATGAGTTAAAAATCAGGATCGTCTGATATGTTTAAAATACTACATATATGGTGCTGCTGATCTTTTTATCTTTAAAGCACTTTTCATTGTAAAGCACTAATGAGACTAAATAACTATTAACTACTTTTCAACCCGAAAATGGTATGATTCTATCTTGTTCAATTACACAAAATCACTGTGAGATAAACAAGAGCAGGCATTGTTAATTTGCAGCTAATAGACCATGAAATTGAAGATTTAATAGATTGCATAATTTATCCCAAACAACACAGCTAGTTAATTGTGAAGTCAGATAAATTAACTTGATTTGAATCCTAATCAATTGTTCTATTTATTATGTAATATGTCTCATGTTTTATGATACAAAGTCATCAACAGTCCCATTTTATTGATTGAAATTTCATTCTTGTGGTGTGTTCACAAAATAGCAGACTGATTGAATTTTGTGTTCATAAAAACAGACTAAGGCTTGTTCCCCAAAAGGTGTAATTTTTGCTGTTTTGCTAATAAAGTTTTTCTGTCTCCTCTCTTGACATTCCACATGCACAATGTATTTATGAATTCACTGTTAACCTCTACTTATAGTACTTCTTTTACATAACTGCTGTTCCCAGAAGACTTGTAAAAAATAATTTATGAATCACCAAATCTAATTACTAGGTCTATTTAAAGACCTTCAGCTATTTTGGGGATGACACAGAGTTCCTTTCTGCTTGGGGTCACTCAGGATGTGATCTAAGAACAAAATGCACATTTTTTAGAGAATTTTAGAAAGGGGAGTGACCTTCAATTGATCCTTCAGCTCCTAATCCATCAACTAGTATTTATCGAGTGCTGGTATGTACAAAACTTCTATAGACTTAAGAAATTATTACACTATGTGACCCTTATCCATAAAGAACATAAACTAAAACTTGAAGGCTTTCATGACCATTTAAATGTAGTTCTTTTGTTCAATATGGCTCATGTCCCACAGAATTAAAAGCATGCACTCCTCCATAAAAATTGTGTTGCATGCACTTCTCCATAATAATTACAGTACAGTCCACTGAGAGGCTGGGGAGATCTATTAGACACCTTCTTTTCTTCAATAAAGGTTTTTTCACAAATATTAAAAGGGATTCCTACCTTTTGCGATAGCATGGTTGGAACTGGAGAGTATCATGCTTAGTGAAATAAGCCAGACAGCAACAGGCAAATACCATATGATCTCACCTAATACAGGAGACTAGTGAATAAAACAAACAGATGAGTAGCATGGAACCAGAGACATGGAACAAAAAAGGAGCAGAATGACAGTGACCAGTAGGGAGGCGGGAGGAAGAGAAACGGGGAGAAAAGGGGTAGGGTTTAGACGAGGAACTAATGTGAAAGATCCATGGATATGGACAAGGAGGTGGAGATTGACTGGGGTGCGGGGGACAAGGGAGAGCAAAGTGGGGGTGAGGAATGAAACAACTGTAAAACAACAAGAATAAATCAATTAAAAAAAGATTGGCCCTGGCTGGTGCCACAGTGGATAAGCCACTGGCCTGCGAACCCAAATGTCCCAATTCCCCAGCCAGGGCACATAACCAGGTTGCAAGCCAGGTCTCCAGCCAGGTTCTTAGCTGGAGGCAGGTGAAAGGCAATCCTACATTAACGTTTCTCTCCTTCTCTGCCTCTCTCCCTTTCCCTCTCTCTGAAAATAATAAATAAGTTTTTAATCGCCTTAAAAATAAAAGTGTATGCAATGAAATCAACTGTTAATTCCCCTTGAGAAGACCAACCAGAAAGATCAATGGACTAAGGAAAGCCAATTTTACTAAGGAAGACTAGAACCTGTACTGTATCAGAAGGAATAGGTCCAGGAGGATATCTGTAGGATTTTGGGGTCTCATCTCAAGTGGTTGAAGTTATATCTTTCAAGGCAGGAACTTGACTAGTTATTAAGTGAAGTTCTCAATGTACACAGTTGAGTGAGATGAAGGTCATCAAGTGAGTCTTGGTAAGTGAAGTGCCATTTCATAACCAAACTGCTTATTCAATCTATTGCTCTGAAGAGGAGAGCAATTTGCCCATATAAGTAAACTGTTTGGATACATTGGCTTTCAGGAATTTTCTGAAGCAGTAAGAATTTCCTGGAATAATGGGAGTGACTCAGGAGCTCTATCTGGCCTCATTCTCCTTTGGGGTCCTCACTTTCAGTTCAGTTATCAATATGTGATCATTGTTGATACTTTAAAAGATGTTTGACCATATTCTAGAGGTTTCTAACAAAAAGGGCACTGAAAACAAATACATTTTTCATTTAAAAAAAAAAATTTCACTCCGTAAACAGGAAATTGAAACTACATATTTGTACATGGAGATGAAACCCTTTATTTGGAGAAAACAAAACTTACATTTAGAAAGTTTGAACCTATCATTCCTCAAGAAAAACAAACAAAAAATATATATATAATATATTCATTAATAATAATATTCATAAGGAATACAACCTTCAGTTTAAAAAGACCAAGAGAAGAAAGTAGTATCAATCTGCATTCTGCTGTTACCTCTGCACTGAAATAACATGGAGATTATGATTTATTTTTACACTTCAGTGCAAGAGGCAAACGTACTAGATAGAGCTTATTCAGTAGCCAGAATGCCCTTACAAGACAGGTCACAATATTACCATTTTACAGGTAGGAAAACAGGAACAGATTAAGCACATTTGCCCAACTCATACAGGTCTTGGCAGAAACAAGATTTGAATGTGGTGTGTCTCATTTCTAAGCCTGTCCTCTTAAAAGACTGGCTGAGTGTAATCAGCCAGGCTGTTAACAGTGGAATTAGAACCTCAGAAAGGAAGCTCAATCACCCATCTCACTCATGACCTTTGTACTGGTATCCTAGGCCTGGCTGGTTACATTGAGCAAAACAATGAGCCCAGGGAACTTGTGTCTGCCCTGACTTCATTGCTCCAAGGCTCCAAGTGAAGCAAATGGGATAAAAATAACTGAATTCTTTAGATGCACTTAACAGGTAGTGCATCTACCTGACCAAGGCCTCAACCACCCACTTTTATTGGGATTGTGTATCTGACCTTCTTTAGTAACCTTATGTCATTCTTGCCCCATATTCCTTTGCACCCAAGAAATAAAACTAGGGTTCTAATAAATCACAAGGACCCCTGGGTCTTTGGCTGGCCCTGACGTCCTCCCCAAACGCACATGAATTGAATAGGTTCATGTTTACTACTGTCATGGAAAAATATTTCATTTAGGGTTGAGTCCATGAGCTCTGGCATTTTGGTGTGTCAATATCAGAAAAGGAAAAAGCAGTAATCCCAATGTGGAATAAAACAATATTTTTAAAAGTTGACAAAGAAAACCTGATTCCTTCACCCTAACACCCCAGTTGAATTGTTTCCATGTTGAATTACCTTCGATGCTTTCCCCACCTTCATGCTTAACCATCTCATGAGTTACAATTTTGGTTGATTTCCTCAAAAATTGAACAAGCTCTAAGATTTTTTAATGCTTCTTTGTTATGTCCTGACTTCTATCTACTTTGAATGTTGGTATAATTCCTACCGAATAGATGTTTGTTGTGTCAATTGTTTTTTATTCCCTTTTCACAGACTTCTGGAAATGAAGATTCTTGCCTGCCCGTTAGGCAATGACACGCAGGCAGCACCACCAGGCCAGGCGACCCTGGGACCATCCCCCGGCAGCCCCAGGGCCACCTCTCCCACATGCTTACCCATCAAGTCAAGAGATAAGAGAGAAAAAGAAGAATCCATAAATACATGGCATGGAACCAGCCCCTTCTTCCTCACTCAGGACTACAAACAAGTCATTGAAACTGGTTTGTGCTGAATTGGGCGGGCATTCTTCCACCTCCCACTCTTCCCCCTGGGTTGGACACCCTTGTGTGGGGGCACAGGTCTACATCATGTTGCAAGATATGCAACAGTCTTAGCTCTGAACACTGACGTTTCCTTTTACTTTTCTTCAGTTATGGCTGCTTTGCTTGGCAGTCAAGTACTTAGTCAGAAGCCAAATTAGGATCGCTTGCTCCCCACCAGGACATCTCATGCCCCACCAAGAGTTTGGCCTGTTAGCAAGTTTCTCTGCCATCCACCCCAGCCACCAAAGAACCAGCCAAGCCGCAGTTACTGAAAAGCCCATTATGTATTATCTTAAATATCTTTTCTCAGTGCTTCTAGTTATGTGCCTGTCTGGTACTGCACATTTGTACATCTGGAGGAAAATGAGGCAGCACATAAATATGTATGCCACAGCCATTAGCCAAATCATCTGGATTATTCAGTGAAGGTAATAGTGATTGCTGTGGTTAAGTAAGTGTGGGATTAGATGTGGACGTTAGTTATATCCTGCCATTTGATTCCTCTTTTACAAGGTGACTCAGAATTTTAAACTGGAATTCATCTTCCAGAGAGCTGCAAACAAACAAATAACAAAATGAAATAATACAATGTGCCCTTGGTCATAAAACTGATGACTTATGTTGGTGACAGAGTCAGACTTATAGCCTGACAATCTATACCTATCCTGTCTAATGCTATAGACACCGGTCACATGTGGCTATTGAACACATGAAATGTGAGTAGTCTGAACTGAGATGTGTTGTAAATGTGAGAAACACACCAGATTGTAAAGGCTTAGTATGAAGGAAAAAGAGCATAAAAATATCTCAAATTTCATTATCTCACCCATTCAATCAATAGTCCCAGTCATTTATTCAAGGGTAGGGCATTGCAACAGTCATTAAAAATAGAGCAATGAATAAGATGTCTAGCCCTCATGGGTGTTATTAAAGCTTTTCTTCCTTATTGGTTGGCCTTTCAAAGGAATACTCTGTACTCTGACCATACTTCTGATGTTCTTAAAGCAGATACCACCCTGATGCAATGTCAAGGACAGCCACCTGGCAGAAGTGCCACTTCTTACTGTTCAGTAAAATAGCCATTTGTCCCAGGTGAACACTTGATATGTGACAAGCCGTAGATGTAAAATACACACTGGATATCAAAGACAGGATGAAAAAAATGAATGTAAGTATCTCATTTATATATTATGGAAAAATAACATTTTGTATACATTGGATTAAATACAATGTATTATTAAAATCAATTTTGCCTATTTCTTTTGCTTTTTAAAATGTGAACACAGATATTAAGATTTTGTATGATGCTCACATTATGTTTGCATTGGCCCGCATGTCTCCCTGTTGATTTTTTCCACTCTGCCAGTTCAAATAAGCACACCAGGTAGAGCCAGGCACCAGGTGTGCACACCTGATGGGGGAAACTGAACACCAAGGGGAACTTCACGCTGTCTCAGTTTCCCCCTCGTTTCTTTTGTTTGTGGATCACTTGTACCCTGAGTGATCAGTGAATGTGATAAAGGCTGAGGAGCAGGATGCAAAGGAGAGGTGGATTCTACTAATCAGAAACCTCTAGTTCCTCTGGTCTCAAAGTTCTCTGTCACTAAAAAAGCAAGGGCCAATCATGGGCTCTTGCAAAATCTCCATCATTTTGGGTATGAATAAGGAAATAATCTATTCTCACCATTTCAAATAGAGTTGTAGTAAGTTAAATCACCTGATAGACTATAAACAATATTATCCTAGTCGTTTATAATTATAACCAAAAGAAATACTTCTATAAGCAATCAGGAAAACTTTTGGGGATGTAAACGATGAAAACATCACAACTCTGGGGAAATTCCTCACACAACAAAAATGTAAATAGAAATGTTAAAAACAGTAATGTTTAACTAGTAAGGCTGGGAAAGGAAGGGGTGAATTCAAAGAAGGGGGACTTAGAAGGGAAGCAGAGTTGGGACAACTTGGTTTTTGAGCTCATATCTCTATCAGATGCCAAGAGGCCACTTTGATATCACTTGCCTTTCCAATAAATATTTTCTTACATATCCTACTAATTATTTTAAAAATTAAGAAAACTCACCCTATTTATATTGTGGTCAGTTGTTGGAGTATTTGTGTAAAGCAAAAGGTGGGTGGCAGGCCTCCAAATTTATAGTGTCTAAGATGGAAGCTTATGAAACAGGGCACTTGCTACAACTTTTGGCTTAGCAATGCCAGGCATCACACCACTTACCCTATAAGTGCACACTAGTGGAACACAGAAACATGACTATTTTTCTGGGTTATGTGAGCAGGTCCCAACATTCCTGATCTCCATCAAAATCTGAAAACCAAGGCAGATCCGACAGCCTCAGAAGTCCTAATTTGGTTATAGTTGTAACCCGGGAAGCTTGCTTTACTGTGGAAATTCAAGCTGTTTTTACACTTAATTACACAAAAAAAAATTTTTTAAAGTATTCCCAAATCAGAGCTAATTTATAGCAGTTGATATACTTCCTAGGGTGCATGACACTAAAAGAAGTTGCCATCGTGGAGAAATGCATAAACCTGACACGTTGCTCCGAGAAGCTTCCATATGACATGAACAGATAAACAATGTTGACTAATACATTTTTAAATAAAACATGCTCTAAAACAGCACATGATCATTGTTCCCCCTAAAGAATCTGTGCCACTCCTTTCCTCCGGGATGGCCCGCTAGGTGAGCATGATTAGCTTAGGTGTGGCTTTGTGGTCTGAAAGAGCCTGGGACTTTACACATGTGGAGGGAGAAAAGCCACAGAGGATACTTAAGACACTGTGAGTAAAGTTGTCTGGATGGACCGGAGGTTTCCTGTGGCAACATAGGGAGGGGAGTCCCAGCAGGAAGCAGATGGCACACTCAGATGGGTTCGCCAAGGGGAAGCTTAATGAATGCATTACTTAAATTGCAGTGAGAAGAGCTTGGCAACACCAACGGGAGATGCTGGAAGCTACTGAGGTGAGCAATGACAAGTTGGTTTTAGCACCTTCAGGTCTCAGGTGGAAAGAGGAGTGATAATTTCAAGAACCTCCAGAGGACTAGGACTGGAGGAGAGGAGGATAACCTGAAGGCCAACGGCCTTGGGGAAGTGACAAAAGAGGAGGGAGGGAAGAAGAGAAATAAACAGTCTAGATTCATTATTTTCCCACTCTTTCATCTCCTGGCAGGGCTTCCATTGGCCAAAGCCAACCAAGCCAGATGGCAACGGAATAGGAATCCATTGATGTTTTCCATAAAGAACTGGCCTCCTGGTACTCAGAGCAGAACAGAGAAGACTGGAGAGGGGAGTTGGAGGGGCAAGTAGAATATATCACAAAGAGCTGGTAAGTTAGATCAAGAGGGTATCACTAGGCTAGAAGCCTTCCTTCAGTGAGCAGGAACGGGGTGATGTTTGTTTCCTGTCTGTACCTACTTAATGCTGTCACAAGCTTGCTCTGAATCTATTTCCTGTCCCACAATGTAGACTTTTAACAGTAAGTACTCAGATCAGGGAATAAGGAGCAAGAATAAACAAGAAATAGGTCCATGTGCAACTTGAAGAGTACAGTAAGAATGCTTAGATATAAAAACTCTATTGTTTCTAATCTTGAGCTTTCCACAATCCTGAGACACATGCTAACCCAAATTTTGATTAAATTTTGATTGGAACTAATCTCAAGCTCTGTATTCCTTAGCTGAGTAAATATGCTTTAGATTTTCTTTTTTCCTGACTTGGCCAGATATTGATCTGAACTATCCAAAAGTTCATTGAGCCCCTGGGTAGACATTAAACAAAAAAAAACTGTCTCAGTCATTTAATATAGTAGAATTCCTTGTTATGACTTTCTTTTCAAAATGTCTGATCCTTGCATAATTTTATAAATTATTTTTTAAATTAATTTATTGTTGTTGTATTACATTTACCCCATTTTCCCCACTGCTCTCTTCTGCCACACCCTCTCCCCTCTCCCACGGTCAATCACACATGTTGTCTATGTTCATGGGTCATTTATATTAGTTCCTTGATTAAATTCTTCCACTTCTTTTCTTCTTTCTCCTACTCCTTACTTGCCTCTGCACACTGAAAGTCTGTTCCTTATTTCCATCCCTCTGGTTCTATTTTGCTTGTTTGTTTTATTCATTGGTCTCCTGTAGTAGGTGAGATCATATTGTCTTTGCATAGGTTTTAACATTTGAAAAATGTTAATTTTTGAGGTATAAACCTCTCATTATAATTCATGTTAAATACATGGCCACTGAGACACCATGAGACCCAGTCAGATTTCTTTGCACACTCTAGGTGGATCAGCACACCGCACTAAAAACACATTGCTTTCATAGAAGCCCTGCTTTATTCCTAACCCAGTTGCCTATAGTTATTGTAAAACAGGAAGAGGCCAACTATTTCAACCCCCTTTGCTTGGCACCAACCTCTCTGCAGAGGTGAGGGTTCATGGCCAGGAATTTCAAAAAAAAGTGAACTCTTATCCAGAACTTAGCTTGGGAGCAAAGAACTGAAACAAGGTCAGTAAGACATCTAAGAATTAGAGGATTGAAGTGGCTCCAGGGCTGGTTACTAGAAGCAAGCCAGGGGCTAGACCACAGCCCTTGCTTTTTCCCAGCTCCATCTTGGGAGTCAGTGAGGCTTGGTGAGCCTCAGACTAATTAGGAACAACTGGAGAACCCTAAGGAATATCCTAAGTACTAAGAGGGAAAGGAATGTTCACTGTCCCTTGGGATTGAGCATAAATGGACACTGAGCCTTCCTATGTGCTTCCAGCCAGAATACCATCGATTGGCCATATGTCCAGCCCACACCCAGCCCCTGAGGTCACATCAGGCAGGCATCCCAGTGCTCAAAATGGCCTACTTCTAATTCAATAATTGTTATTTGTTGCTACTATTTTTTATATGCTCTTACCTCATTTACTCCTTACCCTAACCCGATTAGTTATCCCTGTTAATATTATTTTACAAATAGGAAAGCTGAGTTTTTGTTGTTGCTTTATTAAGAGAGGGAGAGAAACATCAATCAGTCACCTCTCCCACACCCCAAACTGGGGATCTGGCCTGCAAACCAGGCATGTGCCCAGACAGAAAATTGAACCAGTGACTTTTTAGTTTGCAGGCCTTCGCTCAATCCACTGAGCCACACCAGCCAGGGAGGAAAGCTGAGTTTTAAAAAGATCAAGTCATTTAGCAAGTTTACTGAATAACAGAGTGCAGAGCCAAACAAGTAAGTGCTGTGCTATCCAGTGCGAAGTACACAATGGCACACCCCTCCAAGCGGCTGCCAAGGGACGTGTAGTGGCACTGTGCAGGACAAAAAGGAATATTCTTGAAGAGGCCGCTGAATGTGGTGGGCACTTATTTCTGAAGAGGAGGCAGAAATAGTTATTAATATGACTGAACATCCTGCTCTCATATGAAAAACGCACTTTCACCAAATGCATAATCTTTACTCTTAGAGAATCTTCCCTGATTCTACCTGGTGAACAGGACAAATGTTGAGTACCCTTCTACTTTTAACTTCTTTGCCTGAGACTCAGCCCTAAGGAACTAACCTTCTGACTCTTTGGCCAGAGACCCTATCCTGGCCCTAGCACACAGTGATAGCCACGTAAAAGGCAGTCCTTACATAAATGGCCACAGAAGCCCCAAAGTCTACACTGGAGTCAAATCCTCAAAGTCCCCCTCTTCTGGTCTAAGCTTAAAATCTTTTTATGGAAAGCCCATGCCCTTTCACCTAAGTCTTATAGCCGGGGCAACCTTCGACCAAAGGCCTCAGGTGAGGTGACTGTACCTCCAAGCTAGCAATGTTACTTTTCCTGTGCTTAAAACTTGAATCCTCTTTCTAGACAGATGGATGGTGAATAGAAGATAGATGGAGGGATGGACGGATGGATGGATGGTTCAACAAACAGACCAAACAAATATTGGTATTGCGTTAAAATCTAATATTTAAACAGTTTCAGAACTTTTATCCCATTTGCCTCAGAATTGTGATCATCAACGTGACCTTTGGGCTTAAGTCATAGCTGATTGATTCTAATAGTATAGTTTGAGAAGGAAAAAAAGTATATACATATTTTGTATATACTTTATACATATATATGTAAAAACATATACATATTTTGCTTCTCAAATTATACTATCAAAATCAATAAACTATATATATATATATATATATATATATACACACACACACACACACACACACACATCAGCTGTTTCAAAGAAATTGACCATTTTCCCCTATGTCTTCAAGCATTCATTCCCATAAATATTTATCTAGTGCTCATTGGTGTCAGCCAGAGACCAGAGATACAATGCAAAACCTGCCTTCGGGGAGACCACAACCTGGTAGAGGGAACTGATGAATAAGCCAGTAACAACAGCAAGGCTATAAGGCACTATGGCAACAGGGTAGAACAAGGACCTAACTCTTCCTTGGGAGTCAGAGTTGGGGAAGGTGCATCACAGATAGTGACGCTTGAGAAACCCAGGAAGAGATGAGTACTAGCTGATGTAATGGCAGAGACCAAGAGGCGTCAATGTCTCCTGATTATGGGGACTGGGAGTTGTGGTAAGAGCATGAAGGCAGATCTTGGATCTCAGATTATCTTCACAGCGCTCTGATTATTTTTCCTGAATCCATCTTGCTTTAGTCGCAAGGGATCATCCTTTCAATGGCTTCGCATTCATACCTTGCCCTGCTGAACATTTCATTTTCAAAATAAATATTTTAAATATAGTACAAAGTTCATTCAACCTATTCCTATCATGTTAAAAAGTATTATTAGCCTTTTGTATAATTTAAGCTTTCCACCTAAACCTTAAGCTAAATTCTCACTTGTTCCCCATTTTTAATGTTGTGCAAACAGGCTCCACACAGTGTTTTGGATAATGTTAGAGAAGACATGCCCAGGTTCTGGGGAGAAAAAGGGTAAAGGGTATTGTACCATATCTGCTAAAATGTGGGTCCTGCAATCAACATCACATAACTAGAGTTTCCAAAATAGCAGCCAGAAAGTTGGCAGATTGTGTCAGAGAGAAATGAACCAAGGCAAACTGGGGAATACTGTTGACATATGAAACAAAAGCTGCCCTGCAGTTAAAGAAGACATGGGGAAGGAAGCAGGGAGGGGAGAGCCGAGTTATGGGGAGCAACCCCTGGGTGGTTTCCATGTCAAGAGTATCTGAGATTGTGTTCATAAAGTCAATAAAAATGTATAGCAAGCCTTCTCCATGTAGAATACCGTGTGTGACAGAAGTTTAAATTCTGGATTCTCATGGAAAAGTACCAATAAGCTCCCTGATAAATGCAGAATAAGCAGAACTCCAGCAACTCAGAGTTCAGTTCTCTAAACTCAATCGCAGTATGCTTTGTCCTGTTTTATGTTTTTAATCAATGACATAACCAAAGAAATATATCTTAGTCTTTGAAGGTCAAGACCTAACACAGTAGATTAACCCAAGCTCTTCACTCTTGATTGTCCGAAATCCAAGAAAAGAATCACAATATTAATATATGTCCCTTAAGAGGTCTAGTAATTTATTATCTCCTTTATTGCTTGATTTCTCAAACAATAAATTCTAAAGGCATTATTTTTAGAAATAAGCATGACAAAAATTACTTCTGTGTTACAAAATTGTACAGAGATTCAAGGGAAGCCAATAAAGAAATGTCTAATAGGTCCTTATATTTGTTTAGTAACTTATGGTTTACAAAGGATGTTTTACATATTTTCTTATTTGACCCCAATGATTTCATGAAGCAATCAGGACAATTTATATTATCCTATTTTCTATAGATGAAACCTAATCCTCAAAGATGTTAAATGTCATGAAGATGTGGACCCAACCAACAGGGAACAAAGCACAGGTGACATACCACATCTGCCAGTTCTTCGTCACCAAACAGCATGGATGTCGTCAGGACCATAACACGGTATTTAACTACTGGCAAAAGGAAGAACATGGTTGCTTTTTCAATGAAAATAAACTGTTCCAGCAATCAGGTGAAATTCAGTAAAATAAATTTCAGAAGCACCAGACTGGGTAAATCAAGAATAGAAATCAGAAATGGATGCAAAGAAGCTGAATTTACCACCAACCGATGCCAACTACCATAGTTCCTGGACCATCAGCACCCTCACCCTCAAATTGTTTCTGGGTATGTTCTCCCAATTAACACTTTCAGTAAGGAATTTCAAGAGGTATCTGATATTGCTGCTGCTGTCAGTGAATTGAGATAAAATTTTGTTAGGAAGAATGCAATAGTGAATGCCAGCTTACCATTACTTGGTGCATTTATAATTTTAATGCATTTTGATTTGAATGATATCATTTTATTCTTTTGAAAGGTGCTTGGACTATAGCAAATGCCATTTAATGGTAGGACACTGAAGCATAAATATCTCAAAGTATTACAAAAAGTTTATCAGCTCTCTCTATTCTCAACATAAACTATTCAACTTAGTTCCTTCATGAAACAATAGCTGTTACTTATATGGCCTCAAAAAAAAAAAGAAAGCCCTAGATGTTCATGTTTATCCATTGTATAGTATTTATTGTAATCATATCAATAAGGCACTGTTTCTATGGGCCAGCTGCATGAGACATGGAAATAGCTTTGTTTTATAACACTCTCTTTGTATTTTTTGTTATAATGAAATTCTGTCATATATGGCTCTGAATTCCACTGTGCTTCAGACTTGAAGAGTTTATTTGCAAGACTTGTCCTGTCTTTGCTTGCCCTGTGCTATGTGCTACGATAGTTTACAGAACAAGTCACACATCGGAATCACCAGTTATGAAGCCCAAGGAGAATTTTTACCCCCACATGATTCTGATGAGTTGACAGATTATGAAATGACTGTTCTGTATAAAGCATCCTTTTTCTATTTTATTGTAGCTGTAGATTGAATCATTGTAGTTTGCAGATTCTATTGGATTATTATTATATTATTAAAATGTAAGCTTTCCCCCAGACAAACCTAAACGCCAATCTCATAAGAAGTTATCTTAGTACATGACTCTCCATTTGTTTTAGGATCGACTGATAGAAACCAAGCAATATCCTAGCATATAAATTTCTTAAATCCTTTTTGTGAAACATTCATTCTTTCCAGACTTACTGAATACAGCTAAGATTTGTGCTAAGGCATAAACACAAAGAGGGTGGGGGCTAAGCCCTTAGAAATTCAGTGGGAAAATTATAACTTGATTTTGATATTAATCCATTCCTCATCAAAATTATATCTGGGGTTTTAAACAGCACATATGAGTGAAGGACCAAGCAAATCTCATTCACTGCACTACTTCTATAGAATTCCTGGCAATTTGGCCATACGACAATCACAACAACATTAAAACATATAAACGTAAGTGCATATATAATGCCCAATAGAATACAAATAGCCTATTCAGTGCTGGTCTTGCACAGTCTTTAAGAAGTGACAATAAATTTAACATGTAGTATAACTCTCCCCACCCCCCAAAATGCTTTGATCTCGCACAATGGTGTGGCACCTACTTAAATGGTTTTAAATAAAACTCTCTACAAGGTAGGGAGACTAATCTTCATCCTAAAGCCTGCACAATATATTCCAGGTCCAACCCTGGTGAAGACATGTGGAGTGATACCAAGCATAATGAACTGCATATAGAGTCACTGAACATATCCTAAAAACCACTGCAAATAATGAGCTGAACCCAGAGTTTGCATCCCTCCCTTCTTTTTGATCCGCCTCCCTGGCCCGCTTTGCTTTGAGCCTTCTGACAACCAAGTACTTGCACAGTTACTTTGGGTTACAAAGTGGAAATCAGAAGCTTTCATTCAAAAGGTGGCCACTCTTGACCTCTGACCCTGGCACCTCCCACCCCGCTGCTCCCCTCCATTTTCTGTCTCCATGGAACTGAATAGCCAAGTGGAAAAATGGGAGCAGGCGAAGTCTATAGCTATTCACACCACCATCCCACTGCCCCCTCCTCCTCCCAAAAAAGAGAGAGAGAAAGATGAATGAAACTCATTCATCAATAAGCAGATGAAAAAGAAAGCACTACTGGCTGAAAAGCAAGCTAAGAAACAGGGAGGGGAGAAGGGTCGGGGGAGGCCAGGGAAGGAACCAAGAGGAGTAGGGGAAGGGAACGCATGTGGATGCAAAGGGTGGGTGCTCCAAACAACTCAGATGATCAAAGGCAGCCTCGCACATGTCCCCAAACTGAGTTACCTATAAGGGGCCACTGTTTCAAAATGAGTACCTATTGCTTCTATTACACCTTCTTAAAGCAAAAGAGTGCACCTACAGGGGAGCCACAGGAGGTGGCACAGAGTCTGGGACCAGGGCTTGCCCTTTTTTAAGCATGTTATGGCACTGTTTGGGAGTGCCCCTGCTCAGAGGGCTGGGAACTGAGCACCCCCATAAAGTCCCACACTCATCAGAGGAAATGTTTTAACACCAAAAAGCAAGTTAGAGCACACATAGATCATACTTAGAATCAATTTTTATTTCTACGATCTTGGCTGAACAACTCAGTGTCTCCAAGATCAAACCGCCATGTAAGACAGTGACCAACTTGGGAACAGCACAATGGCCAGCAAACAAAAAGTATTTCCTCTCAATCCAAGTGAAAAAAGAAAAAAGAAAAAGAAAGAAAACACTTAAATGAGATCAATCTGCAAATGAGAAAGATTTCAATAATTCTTCAGCATTCCCTTATTTTCCCCTCCCCCACATGACGCAAACATTTCCTAATTTATTTATCTATCTGAAAACCCTTTGTTTTTATGAGTGGTACCACTGAGATTAGTACTCCAAAAAGTTTTCATTTTGTGAGAACCAAAGTAAGTGCCACATGCATGCATTCAGATAAAAATATCAGGGTCAGCAGATATTTCTATAACGTTTCAGTGCAATCTTCTTCCACCGCCAGCAGGACATCAGTTGTGCCCTAGAGCTCCTTGGGAGCTGTGTCTGCAGGAAATGCTCTCCCTACTTCCTCACTGACGTTGCTCAGCTCCTTCCAAATCGAATTCTAGAACTATTATGCCAGAAAACCTGGCATTTGTCCTATTTGCCCTTCTCTCTTTAAATTTTTTTTATCTCTAGTGACGCTTCTCTACTTTCCTAGCACTGTCAGATTTTAAGCGTAAGAATATGCACGAAGGAGGTGATGTGACTGGGAAAAAAATATGGGCGACAATAAAATTGGCCAACTCTCACAAGCATGGATGGCCTCACAGTCCTTGAATGTCACCAAAAGTCACAAAATGGGACATCAAGATGAGTGTGGAAGTAGCTCTCATAGAAGAAACAATCAGAGGTTCTAGCTAATGTCACTGTACTAAGGACAGACAGGGGCCCGCAGCAAGCACCCCTGTGATCATCCCCTCCCTGCACTGGTCCCTCACCTCTCTTCTCCTTACAATTCTATGCATTCTCAGAAAAAGTGCTGCAATAGGGACTGGACTGCGGAGGCAGAGTGGATTCAGTTCCTTTTGGGCTTCTGCCAGATTCTCATTAGGTCGCGGACATGGGAGCCAACACTAATTTCTATGGCTGATCTACCCTAAATCTGCCCTTCCTGAAACACTAGCCTTTGTCCTTCCAGTCGCCGTCTTTAAAAGGGGATTTGGGTGACAGCAATACCAAAGGGACTGTCATTATACACTCATTATTATGAAATTGATGGGCTCTACGTCTTTCTGGCTGAAAGCTCTGACAGGGTGAGATCACATTGGATTGCAGAATTGTTGCTTTTCCTGGTAAATCGGGTTACAAATGAGAGCTAGAAATGGGATGGAGGGTAAGAAGGATAAAGGAAGAATGTTTTTCTTCAAATTCACTTCACTTCACGCTGGAGTGAGAGGCCCTCCATACTCACGAAAGGCTAATTATATAAATCAGATGCCCTGGCTGGGTTTCCAAGCCCCTGGGATCGGGGAGAGCTAGGAATAAATGAGGTCTTCTGCAGAATGAAAGAAACCCTTTGAAAAAATGCCAAAACCAATGGTTGTACAGCTTAACTCACAATTTATTTTTTATATAAACAGAAAAATCTGGACCAAGGATAACAAAAATAGCTGAGTTTTCATCTTCCAGCAGATTTGGAAATGTGTTCTGAATTTATTTACCTCCTTGCTAAGATCTACTTGTCTTGTCTTTGCTCACTAAATATGACAACCTGCAAGATGTTCAGCTGTATCTAAATAACTCCTCGAAATGGAATCTGACTTGTGTTTTAGGAAGATTGCATTTGTGTTGGGATGTCTTTAGAACAGCCACTGTTCAGGTTGCCAGGGCTAAATATGGTCGGAAGACTCACAGCACTGAGTAACGTGGTTACAGACCTTTAGACCAGCTAGTACACCCTAGCATGTAACCTTAGCTAGTCACTTCACTTCCCAGGCCTCAGATCCCTCCTATAAAGACAATGGGTTTGATGGACATGGGCAACTAGCACCACTTGATCTGTGTGTGACATTAATTTTCCATACCTGCCACAAGTCATCAGTGCTCAGATGAACAACTGAAATTCAATCCAGATACCAATGGTGTGCTTGCCAGCTCTTCTGAATATGAGATTTGAAGTTAGGACTGAGTGGATGTTGACCCTTTAGTTTCCCTGTAGGTCATCTTAGCCTCCATGGAAGTTCTCTCTATTCTTGTCACAGTTCAGCTATATCACCTGCTGGATCCACTGAGAGGTAGCATGTGAGGGCTAGTTAATTTCTGATCATGCCAGTTCTTCTTTTAGGGTAAGACATGAAAGATACCCAGAATCCCAAACCAGGTGCTTGGATGTCATTCAACATATGCTTGCTAGAATAAACCATTACGTAAATTTACAAATAAAAAGGCCATTTAAATATTTTTAGGAATGCTTCCAACTGGACCAGAGGGTTGATTTATTCTTATCAATTTTTCTTTCCAACAATACATTTCTCTCATTTTTATTTCTGACCAGACCAACTAATTATAATTTATCTGGGCCTGATTAAGAACTCAGTCTAAGCATCTAGGCCTAAGTTGTCAAAATCATAGAGATACAGAAGAGCTGAAACAGATTACTAGGACCACCTGATCTAGTCAATTTTTCAGAAGTAAGAGGCACAGCAAGATGAGAAGTCTTGCTCAGAATTAAAAAAATCATAAGTATGGCTTGGGGTGGACTGAAATCAAAAGTCATATTTCAGGATACATAAATGAGTGGTCTTTTTATCAGGTCACATTCTGATTCTGTTAAAAGTTTTTATTTAGCCCTGCTGGTAGCTCAGTGGATTGGCACCAGCCTGTGAACCCAAGGGTTGCTTGTTCAATTCCCAGCCAGGGCACATAACCAGGTTTCAAGCCAGACCTCCAGCCAGTTCTGTAGCTGAAAGCAGGTGAAAGGCAATCATGCATTGATGTTTTTCTCCCTTTCTTTCTCCCTCCCTGCCCTTCTCTCTAAAAATAATGAATTAAAAACTTTTTTAAGTTTTTATTTAAATATATACTGTATATATACATTTAACATGCATATATCTTTACTATACATTTAATATATATATATATATATATATATATATATATATATATTTAATATGGTCATCCAGTTTGGCATTTTCTATGTGTAATATAGCTAATAATAATTAAAGTTCACAGTGTGCTTTAACCCACAACATCCCATCTAATAACACCAACAACATTGCCTAACAGAAAAGAATGCTGAGTAATTTGCCCGAGGTCACTGGTGAAACCCCATATTAGCCTTGGACAATCACTCCCATTCCTGCTCTTGTTCATGTGCAGTTCCAGGGATTGGAAAGAAAGACCATCCAGGTTTGGGCTGTGTTCTTTGGGAGCGAGAAACTACTTCATCTGTTCATGAAATCCCTAAACCATCTAGGGTTATATTTTCTGTCCTCTTTCCCCTAAAGGGCGGTGTTACAAGGTCACTACTGAGGGACATTTTAGCAGTCCTACTCCCTCTGACTTGCTTTGCTTCCAGCCTGTTAAACATTTATCTAATATAGGGAGATTACTATCTCTTATTGAACCAATGCATGGTTTACTGTTATAATGTTTTTATTGAACTGATTTGTTGTAAAGCCATACGGCTTCAAGTGTACAAGTCAGTAATCATCAGCACACTACATTGTGCACTCACCATCCAAAGTCAACTCTCTTCCCGCCCCTACTGATCAATCCCCTCTTTGCCCTCTTCCACCTCCCTCCACCTCCTTTTCCTCTGGCAATCACCATATTGGTGTCTGTGTTTGGTTTTTCTGTTGGTTAGGTTGGTTGCTGTTTTGTTTTTTGTTTGTTTACCTTATTTTGCTTAATCCCTTCGGCTTTTGCACCAGCCCCATATTGCAATAATGTTTATGCCTGAGTCCCTTGACTTTGGAGGGCCCCAAATTGACTGCTACTCAAAAGTCATAAAATTTGCCCTTTTGTTCTACATTCTGCTATAGTCACTCTCTTGAGGACTGCATTATGAAACCACTGTCTAGCTGCTTCAAAGATGTAAAGATATAGAGAAGTTAGATTTACCAACAGGGAAAAAATCAGAATAACACTAATTCTACTTTGCATCACTACTTTATAGAAATGTTTACATACTATGTTTATTTCTACGTCCTACCAGTGGTGATTAGACTCCCAAGTCAGCTGACCAAAACCTATTAAAACCACTAGAGAGATTGAGCATCAGCCTTATTTCCTTTTCATGGCAGGTTATGCCAAGTTGCTGTTGATTTCTGAGGTTCAGAGTGTGGAAAGGCTAGTTTCTGTTAATGTTAACACAACAGGGACTCCATTAGGGTGATCTGGTTATGATCAATCTATATCTTAAAATAGGTGAAGATGAAAATCTTTATAGCAAGCAGAATGACCAAAGAAGGATAAGGTACTCCTGACCAGAACTTTCTCTCTCTATCTCTCTACAGTACATTGGCTTTTAGTAAATCCCTAGAATTTAGACTTCTCCAGATTGTAAAGATAAAGGAGAACAACAAGGTCTGAGTCAACTGGCTAACTCTACATGTACTAGATTACCCTGAATTATCTAAAATTGATATTTCACTCCCTAAAAAACTCACATAGAAATTAAGTTACCTCCAGACCTGAGAGGCTGACTTAGTCTATCAATTCAAATGACCATATGAATTGGAGACAGAGAAAGTATCCAAAATAGACACTAAAGTAGATCCCACAGCAGAGTAAAGACAGAGTAATCCTCTGTGAACTGTGCAGCTGAAATGCCTGAGGTAACTGGTTTATACTATTGAATGGCCCTGTCACACAAAGGTAGAGAGACCTGGTTTTAAGATGCAGATGGCTATCTTAAAGCTATAAGAAATCCTGGAACCTACCAGGCATGGCCAATATGGGGGAAATGCAATGTGTTCTGATTCGAATGCTAGGATATTAATTATTGTCTATTTGGGGGCCAATTGTTTTCAAAGCCAATTTTTTAATTACACAATTGTAATCACTCTCCAGTGGAAATGAATATAAACGAGGGTGTGCAGCAGTGAGGCAGCCAGATGACTCCATCCATTTCTCTTTGGGGAGTCTCTGCAATGAACAGTTTTACTGAAGGAACTTTACTTGCTTTGCTACCAATGACAGAGAACAAGGTAAATGAGACAGGAAACAAGGCAACAGGGTGCCCACTGCAATGAGAAATGGAAGATACAGCCTGGCCTCATCTGACATTTTTTAGGGCAGTCTGTTCTGTCCATTTGCTTCTTTTATCTGATGCTCAGCAGCAATTGCCAGTTTCTGCACCACACTCTTTAAAATAAAAAAATCTTAATCTTCACCCAAGGATATGTTTATTGGTTTTTTTAGAGAGAAAAGAAGGGAAATGGGGAGAGATGGAAAAAAAGAGAGAGAGGGAGGGAGGAAAGGAGAAAGGGACAGAGGGAGGGAGGGAGGGAGGGGGAGGGAGAGAGAGAGAGAGAGAGAGAGAAATTGGTCGCCTGCCATAAGTGCCCCAGCTGGAATAGAACCTGTCACCCTTTGGTGTATGGGACAACACTCCAACAAACGACACCCAGTCAGGGCCTGAGCCACACTCTATATCTATAGCTCAGTTTTCGTTTCAGTTTAGACACCTACCTTATGAAAAACTACAGCTATTTAATTTGGACTTTTCAATTACTCCCCCACCTGTCCCCTATATTTAATAAAAAACAGAAGATATTAGCATTGGAGAGATTTTTAACACCCGGTTAAGAGAAGACAAAAGAAAGGTGAGGAAATGACTAAAAATTCTGTATATTTTATAAAAACTTCGAAATATTAAATTTTAAAGTCATAAACTAATTTAAGTCATAATAATGCTAATGTATCAAACAGATCAATTTCAGAGTGAAGAAGTTGGTTGATAGTAAGACTAATTCAATCACTCTTTACCTGCTTCAAAAGATTATTGAGACCCAAAAAGAGACTGAACACGATAAAAACTATAAAATAATTTTATATTATGATAATGTTACAAAATGCTTCTAGGGGCTTGACTATATTTTAGTAACTATCTCTTTTCCGTTCTTTTGGTGCCCCATTCCTCACCCAGCTTGCAGAAGCCCAGAACCCTCTTGCTTGACCTCACTCCCCACTTAGGTCTCCAAAGAAACACTTCTTTGAGAGTCGTCTGACTTCTCCATCTCCAAGTCCATATCATGGGTTGGCTTGCTCATCGCCCACCTCAACCCTCTTCCAGGAAGTAGAAAATAAAAAGCAAAGCACAGAAAGAGTAAAAAAGCAGGACAAATTTTAAAGAAAAACAGCTATATTTCCCTGCCTGTCTTCGAGCTGTATTGCAGGTGTTTAAGGACTTCCCAGTCAGATAAACTCATAAGAGACTTTGGGAATCAAGTCACCAGGGGACAAAGTTAAGTAAGTGGGTGAGGACTGTGGCTGGAAGACCTGTATCTGGAGACAGCGACTCTGTTACCTGCCTTGTGAGTCAACCAGGGATCCTGGGTCCTTTCCTTCTTGTTAGAGACAGAAGTGGTGTCACAGCTGTGGGAGCAGCTTCCTGAATCTAAGCTTTTTATTGTGTCGAAGGCAGCAACTCCCACAGTGACCCAGATCCGCAGTCTGTTTTTATGAGTCATTCCCAGAAGTGCAACTGAGAATCCATTTCTTTCAGCTTTCCCACTATCTCTATTTCTTAATCAATTTTTCACTGCTTAAACTAACCAGGGGGGTTTTGTTGTTTGCAACTAAAAAAAAAAAAGAAATAATAAGAAAGACCCAGACTAACTCTTTCTCAACCAACTCTTTCATACCTGCCAAAGGATGAAATATATTCTCACTAAGATTTTCAACTCACACATCAGTGACTGTTGTAAAAATTTATAAGTCAAGGTCTTCTCTGTCTCTAATAAGGTTTAAAATCTAGACTAGTACAAATATTGTAACTGTTGGGTTGAGAAGCTTCCATTAGTCCAGTTAAGAAACCAACAGAATCCATACCTTCTTGGAATATAACATCTCCTTAGCATTGGACATTCATCATATACAATCTCATTGGACTGGTCTAGTCATAAGTTTATTATCCAGTTTCTTTAATAACTAGGAAATGGCATTAGGAAGGAAGAAAAAAGTATCTAGTTTCTTTAAGCTACTCAACATAGCCAAATTATCCAGAAGACTGTAGCATACACAAAATGATAA
The DNA here is from genome assembly GCA_004026585.1 of Noctilio leporinus. NCBI lineage: Eukaryota > Metazoa > Chordata > Mammalia > Chiroptera > Noctilionidae > Noctilio > Noctilio leporinus. Next base: position 251,121 of record PVIW01001675.1, on the reverse strand, counting down.
GTCTCTTCAGACAGGCTCTCTAGAATAGGGTCTCTATTAGGTACTGCACGGACTAAAACAGGTTTAGTAGTATCTGGCCTCATTGTACTTTTTCATATTTATTGACCTACTTTGTTCCATGTATTAAGGCCTATGGCAGAGATAAGACTCACTACTGTGAACCAAAGACAGACAAGTATAAAGCTATTATAGCACAAGGCAAGGCGGGCATTATAGCAATAAGTGAAAAGAATACAGACCCTGTCTCAGGAGATTGAAAGAGCTTAAAAGTCAAGGGAACTTATATATACAAATGTATGATATACATTATGCCTATTTCTAAATTCTTTTAGAATTTACATCCTTCTACATGCTACTTTGTGATGCTCCATGCTTCCTTAGTGTTTTATTTTTAATTACCTAGTTAATAACTTCATACATAGTGAACTAGTATTAACATTCATTTTCTCCATGAAGATAATTGGTGCAGTTCATCTCTTGGTTGGTCCTGACTGATACAGAAATTGACAGCATTCATGAGACCAGGAACCAGACCCTCACAGATGGCACTTAGGGATCAGTTTGGTGTGTCCTTGGGTCTGAACCCAGTGATGGGCTCCCTGCCAATGGAAAAGAGGATGCTAATAATCACACAATGCAATGACATCACAGTTAATCAAACGAATACCTGTGGTTGACTATGATCAAGTGCTTATTGAAGAAAGGGACTTGAGAGCCCAGATGGTCCTTGACCAACATTGCAATGATGATGGCTCTGGGGAGTGTGGTATGAGCCAGATTCTTCTGAGCACTCTGGAATTACTGTAGAATGAAGGGACAATCTCAGGTCTACATTCTTATCCCAAATCACAGAGGAGAAATGATGTGGCAGCCTAATAGAATCTCTTATAACCTCTGTACTGATCTTGCTGAAAAGCAAGCACAAGACTTCACTATGCGTGTTCCAGAATTACAAACGATGTTGAAGTCACCACATCTCCACCTCTCTCATGTGCAAATTAGGATAAGGTTTGGAAAGTTGAGTTCTTGACATTTGTAAAAAGGAAATGTGGTTGGAATCACACAAAGCCCAGGCTCTAACAGCTCTAAGTTACTCTGAGTTTTCCTCTACTGATTATTATTGACCTGAAGCCAACTGGCAAAACAGAAATGTGTCCCAACTCCCCTTCCCGCACCCAGCATCACAGGGTAGAAGGGCGGGGTTTGGAGCTGAGAGATCAGAGCCCGGCACATGTTTGCAGCAAAATTGTAGAGTGTGAGAGGTAGCGTTACATAACTTTAAGACTTAGTTATGCAGATATGCAGATATGTGTTCTGAAGTCTCTGCCTCTGCTTCTGCATTCACATACTGAAAAAGAAAATACTGGACTAGATTGGTGGTTTCATTCTTATTTGAAGTAGCAAAACCTCTTATCAAATAAAAGCATGTTTAGCAACCATACACAGATGTCTCTCTCCCTCTCTGCCTCTCTCCCTTCCCCTCTCTATAAAAATAATAAATAAAATCTTTTTTTAAAAAAAAAAGCATGTTTAAAACTCCAATTCATAACACATATTAAAAATAAGTTGCTCTGAATATATCTTGTACCTCAATGGGGGACCTCCCCTTGCTTACCACATCTATCCCCAGATTCCTCCTTAGAATCAAATGGTCCTGCTGAAAATAGTCAGTCAACCTCTCAACAAAATAATCTCTAAAGATCCTTCTTATTTGAAAGGTAACTGATTCTGAGTCCCTGTTCTTAAAGCATGGTACTCGGACCAGCAACATTCTCTGCCCGGTGCGTTGGTAGAAAACTCTCAAGGCTCTACACTCACTAGCTCAGCTCAGCTGTGTCCCCTCACTCCCTTGGAACAAAGCGCTTCCCCTCTGCTCTCCTCGCTACCTCTGGAATTCCATCTCAAGGGCCCCCTCCACAGTACGGGAACACAAATCCCACAAGAAAGTCCCCTCAGTGGACAAGCAAGTAGTGTTTCTGAGAAATTCAGAGGGAGGCCTTTGCCAGGACGCCATGTGCCAAGTGATGCAAAGGAAGCAATCTTTATAAAGACATGTCCCATTCACCTCACGTTAAAAGAGGGGGCCTCGTATCTGTCAAACAGGAGGGGGAGGGGGGCTGATTTCAAAAATGACCCATAGCAAATACCAAGAGGGCCCAGGAAGAATGGAAAGCACTTTTTTTTTTTTTTTTTTTTTTTTTTTGCTGTCAAAACTGGCCAGCAATTCAGCAAGAATAAGCAGGCGGACGAAAGCCCTCCTGGGAAGCATTGGGTTACAGAGTGGGTTCCCAAAGCATCACCTTTCTTATGAATCAGCCGGCTGCCAGATCTGGTAAACATCATAAATCTCTCAGAACAGGGCCGCACGTGGGAGGTACCCCAGGTGTTGGGCCACGGCGGACGTTGAAATATGCAAGGCCAGCACTGCCTGTGCCAAATGGGTCACAGCCACCCCTCTGTGCTTGAGTTTCCCAGGCCCCTTAGTGGAACTGCTCACAATTAACGGCTTTGTCTGTCACCAAGCCTGGCCTCACTGTGGGACATGGGGTTCCTCTCAGGTTGGTGGTCTCTTTCTCTCTCTCCCTCTCTCATGTCCCCACATGCATAACAATCTTCATCAGAAATCACATCCATCACCTAGAGGGTTCCTGGGACTGTGGAAGCGAATCCATCACTTAGGGTGTCAGGCTTGATGGAGAGAGCAGAGGGCTAGGAAGTGGAGTCGGGCTCTGGGTCCTGCTGTCCACCGGCCCTGGCCTCCAGATCTCAGGTGCTTTTGTCACTTCCTCCTTTGGTCTCCTCAGTTCAGGAGCAGAATGTGATATTTAAGTATCTTCCCACATGGTTACTGAGAATTAAATTTGAGTATCAAGAATTTTATAATGTCCAAGCACAAAATTTCTCCTTTAAGCTTTCTAACTCACAGTGGATATAAGAATGTGGCTAACGAGGATGAGAGGAATCCCAGAGGTCCCTAAGGGAGCAACTTACACACACCACATGCCCCCAACCCCCGCCAAAAAAAAAAATAGATAAAAAAAACAGCTCCTGTCCACGTTCACAGAAGGCTCAGCTTCGGGAAATCTTGGAGACTTTAGAACTTTACTGACTTCCTTTTCATCCAGCCCAGAAACTTCAGAATAGTCCAATCCCATATCAGCAAAAAGCAGTAATAGGTTAACCATGGCTTCTTTTCTCAAGAGAATACCCTTATTAAATACAGGGAAATAATTATATGTAGAGTACTCCATATATCACCCTTGCAGGGTATAAGGCTGCATTAAAAAAACAAAATAGACATAGTCCGTTCCTGAAATAGTTTACAGTATTTTCAGGAAGAAGGTGCATCCAGTGAGAAGCTGAGTGACACAGGACATGTGACTAAGTACCTGGGGAGCTCAAGGAATATATGAGTATGAACGGGCAGGTTGGCAGGAGGGTTTAAGATTTCTAGGATAAGATAGACCTGAACCTTTCATCACAGGAAGAAATCTCAGGGCAGAGTGAGCCTACTGGAAATGAAGCTTTGAAATGGATGATGAATTTCAGCCCCGTGTCATTCCCAGGCTGGCCCTGATGAGAATCCCAGTAATTCCAGGGATTTCAAAGAGTAGGAAAGACAGATAGAAGTCTATGGATTCTTTCATGCAGGATCTTAGCATATATAGCTCCACATGAAATAGTAACTTTTATATTCTTTGGGCTCATCATATGTAATGTTAAGATGACACATAATAGGCTCTAACTTTTTACATGGCTAAAGGTAGAATCTTTCTGATCCACCTGTCTCCCTACTTATTTCTCTATCAGTCCAGCCTACTATACCCAAGCTATGTATTTCTATTGATTGGCATAACTGGTCATGACTTGAATTCTCAAGTAATATACACACTTGCTTTGAAATCTCACTAACTCAAAGGCTTATGCAGTTTGCTTAACAACTCTAAGCCTCAATGTTTTTCATCTGTAAAATGGAATTAAGCCCTAGCTGATGGCACAGTGGATAAGATGCCAGCCTGTGAACTCAAAGTTCGCTGGTTTAATTCCCAGCCAGGGCACATAACCAGGTTGCAAGCCAGGTCTCCAGCCAGGTCTGTAGCTGGAGACAGGTGAAAGGCAACCATACACAGATGTTTCTCTCCCTGTCTACCTCCCTCCCTTCCCTTCTCTCTAAAAGTAATAAAATAAAATCTTTAAAAAATGGAATTAGTTGTAGAATTATTGTGAGTATGAACTGAGGTCATATACATAAAGTATCTGAGTTCCTAGTTGGAAAAAAATGTTAGATATTATAAACCTTAGCATTTTTTCCTCTTCCATTTCTTCCCTAGAGGTTTCAGTCTCCAGAGAGGGCATAACTTCAATACCCTTAACCTGAGAATTCCTTTTTGAAAACTTTCTTAAAACCTGACATTGAATCAAGACACTCCAAGGGGCTGAAAGCAGACATCTCCTTGTCACTCCTTGTCATTTCAGCAAGACAGCAGTGTTCCTCACATGGCTCAAGCTTTTTTGTTTTTGTTTTTGTTTTTGGCTGCTCAGCTTCCTCGAAGTCATTGAAATGGAAACTCAGAATTTCTCCCTTGTAAGGTTTTGTTTTCATCAGGATCTAATTGAAACCCCAGACTGGCTCTGGGCGTCCGTAAAGGGTATTTAAACCTACACAGATGAGAAAGACAAACTGCCAAGGCTTCAGGCCCCAGAGGCTACCTGTCCCCAACCTATCAAAGCTTTACTAGGACTCATTGATATTACATTTTTCTACATTTAAGTGACATCAAAGTGTCAATGGGAATGGTAAGACAGTCCAGCTCTATTTTCAATCCATGCTCAATACCATCCTCTTTGATACACCCCCTGAATATACATTCCACTGGTTACAAATCCACATGTCTGTGTTCTGGAACATTCTAAAAGGCAAAAAACAAATCCTTCCCTCTTTATAGCTCTGAAGTTGCCTTGCACTCTGCATGCTCAATTAGTGCTTGCTGGCTTAGAGGACACAAATATATGCATTAAACATATGTACAGCATATAAATGACAACCATTGAGCGTTCTCAGTTTTTATGTCATTGTTGTTATTAATTACTATTATTTCATGCCATGGGGGAACAAAATTGTCCATTTTTTCTTCTTTCCTTACTCATCTGTCAATTCACACACACACATTCACATGGACCCCTTCTCCCAACTTCACATTTGCTTCTTCCTTCACCTGATAAGAAGAATGAGTCACGGGTGGGGGATAAAATCTTTCTTTAAAGCAGAACATTTTAGTGTTGAACTTGAAATGTGGACCATATTCTCTAACTAGCCTACTCACTGCATTCTATTATAAACAGTCTCATTTCACATTGATAAGGAATTGTACAGTGCTTTTTTTTTTGGTTAGACTTTACTACCTGTCCTTAAATTCATACATATTATTTATTATAAAGATTAGAATGCTGTTGCTCCATCTGAAACATGAAGCTATCATTGGGAGAAATTTAAAAAATGAAAAAAATCTCTGGAAGATGTTTAGGTAGAATAACAAGAGCTAAACATGAGAAGCACTACAGAAAGAAATATAATGCTGGGTACTGAATAGAGATAAATAAATAAACATTTAATGACACCTGGGATATTTTTTTCAAGTTGGCATTATGCGCTTTCTCTGGATTTTCTGACATTAGCTTGTCAACTGAATTTCCTTCCCAACAGCAGTAGCCTTCCGCACACTAGCACTCTGGCTTCTCTCGTCCGAATCACCTTGTCAACCTGCCCCACAGGAGACCTTGTTATTCCTCTTCTGCTGGCTGGATGTGCAGCATCTTGCAGAGTCAGCTGGGGCTGGGAGAACCCTCTGTGTCAGAACGTCTGGCTTTCCTCTTCCCAGATGCAAAGTAAGCTTTGCGTGAGCTGTCTGTGCGGTGCATCGGTAATGAGTATTCAGCAATGCACATTATGTCCACAGGTGTCCCATCCACAGCCTCCAAGTTAATGGACAGCAGGGGAAACGACTGGACAGCTGGAAGGCCTCCCTTGCTGGGGCCAATCTGTTTTCCTGCTCCAGGTGGTATGGATTCTGTGACACCAGCACAGCTAACCAACCAAGCAAAGCTTCAAGTTCCCCACCCTCTCCTCCTAAGTCTAATGCTACTTATCCAACTAGCTTCAGGGCAGGCTTTATACCTGCCGGCACTTGGCTGAGAACCTGAGAGATGTTTGTTTAGTGAGAAGACAATCATTTAAACCAAATGTGGTTTGGATTTATTTGGCTTTAAAATCGTTCTTAACCAAATACATTTATATAATTTTTCTTTTTATTTCCTTCTCTCTCCCTCCCTCCCTCCCACTCTCTCCATAACTGAGAAAGAGATATTATATTTTGGACTGACCACAAAGTCATTTAGTTTTTCCATAAAATAAAAGACACATTGATTTGGATTTTTGAGTATGTCAGCTATCTGCTGCATGGTATAAGTTGATTGTTCTCAATTAATGTCTCAATTTGATCACTATCAACTTCAACTGGTCTACCCAACCATGGAGCATCATCCAGTGAGAAACCTCCAGCATGAAACTTCACAAACCACTTTTGAGATATTTGATAAGTCATAGCACCATCTCCAAACAGGGCACAAATCTGTTTTTGCATTTCAGTTGTGTATTTAGCTTTCTTGAAATGATAAAACATAACATGCCAAAAAAGTTGTGTATTTTCTTCCATCTTCAATATTAAAATGGCTACACAAAAATTCACCAATTTTGATTTTTTCTAAAAAATTCATGCTGATATGACAGCTGCCATGATATAATCTAACGAAATTGTTTTGAATGACACTAAAAACAACTAAGCACTACTAGAGCCATCATGTTGACAAGAACTAAATGAACTTTCTGGCTAATACAATAGATATATTTATATATGGGAAAATATTTTATATACAGGAAACAATTTATATAATATATATTTACTTCTTATTCATATATATATTCACAGTTTTATATTTCACCATTGTTTTGCATGCCTGCATGCTAACCACAAAATTTATATTAGTGGCAATATTTCTCTTGTCATTAATGGTATTTACTATTGATGCCAAGTTCTTAGATGATATTTGATAAAATATATTTTATATGGGATTTATAATTTCTCCATAACAATATTATTTTTGCTAGACACTGACTAATGCTTGAGCAACTTTTCTTTTTATGGTTTCCTATTCTTATCCAAACACTGTTGTATATTCATCTCTCAGTTGTGCTATGACCAAAAATTTTTTAATTCAGGCATATGAGTCCATTTAAATATATGTAATCAGCAGAAATAAAATACTACTTATTGCTTAAGTTACAGAAAAAAATATGGTCATAGTCTTAAGTTCAGATTCTACGTAGGTTTTTAAATTTGTTTGACCTAAACTAGGCCACATGTGAGTAAAATACTATGTTTAAATTAATAACTATTTAGGTGTCATAAATATATTACTACACATTACACAATCAGAAGGTTGGACTTAATCATTAAAATTGTGTGAGATAAGATTTCACAGTTGTTTTACCCCTTAATAATCAATGAGAAAAATTGTGTTTTCTTGAATTTTAAAAATTTTGCCAAATCATTAAAAGCTCTCACTACCAATTATAAATGTATAGGAAACTTTAAAATCACAACAGAACTAGTACTTATTTAGTGTTCTGTAATTAAAAATGTTGAGATTAAATTAAAATTTTCAGACTTAAAGTGCTTCATTTTTTGTAAAATACTTATCAGGAGTACTTTAAAGAGCCTGCTTTCTTTTTTCTCATTGCATAAATTACAGTAGAGAGTGACCATCTTTCCTTTGCCTTAACAACTTATCATCCACCTTTCTAGGTTTGGATAAGCCTCCAATATTTTATGCTTCATGCTTTCAAGGTTATAAAGTATACCTAAGAATTCCACTAAAGTGAGGGAATTGCCAGCATCAACTCCTCTGGGACAGCTTTGTGTTCTCTGCCATCATCATTTATAGCTATGAATTTGCCTTCTCTAAGTACCTTTGGCTGCATGTAGATTCCCTCTGATGGCAGCAGTGTCAGTGATCCCACCTCAGTTACTTCTAATTCCATGTGTTTCATATCAGTTTCACTCCAATTTCAAATGACTTCTCCTTTCTTGTCCACTTTCATATTTGTTGGTCAATTTCTTTTTTTTTTTTAAATAATCCAGTTTGAAAAATGCCCTGTGGGCCTATACTGAGACAAGGCGGCAACAAAATTACATGCTTTATTGTCTGTATATAAAATGATAAAATGAACAACAGATGCAGAGCAATCAATTATGGACAGACTATGAAAGAACTGATGTGACTGGTCACTGATTATAAAGCAGATCTTTTATGTATATAATGATTTGTGGACTGAATAGCTAACAGTAAAATTTGTGTTTTATGCAATTACTTATGGTTAATATACCAAAATATGTTGCCAAAGAGGAGGAGGGTTGTGGGGCTCAGTGAAAAAGGTGCGAATTGGTAGTCACAAAGTAGTCACAGGGATGTAAATTATAGCACAGAGAATATAATCAATAATATTGTAATAACTATAAACAGTGCCAGGTGAGTACTTAAAATATTGGGGGGATCACTTTGTAAAGTACATGATTATTTAATCACTATGCTGTACATCTGAAACTAATATGAAATATTAAATATAAACTATAATTGAAGACATTTTTAAAGTTAAATACAGATGCACACACTAAAATGGGCACCTGTTTTTGGAGGAACTGGTGTTAGTTAATTAACTAAACTGTGGTTACCAAAGTTCATGCATTTTGGAACTAGGCAAAGCAAAAACTACCTATAATTGAAAATTTAATTTCTTTGCCAAACTTTCACATGCCTTTAAATATCTTTATGTTGGGAAGCTACTTTAGAAATATGAAAACTAAGTTTTTACCATCAGAAGTCTTATATTAAAAAGAAAATGATTATAGCTTTTATGTCTTTCTCTGAAAAACAGATTTTTAGTCATAGCATAAGTCCAGGAAATAAAATATTGTAATTGTAAGGTTACATATTTTCATATATTAGACAGGGTCAGAAATGCTTAAACTAGTGGTTCTCAAATGTTATTATTTGAAATCACCCTGAGGACCTCACTTCTGATATAGTAGGTCTGAGGTGGTACCCAAGATTTTGCCTTTCTAAGGAATAACCAGGTGAAGTTGATGTTCGAGTCAGGAACCACAATTTGAGAACCACTGTCTTAAACATAATCAGAAAGGTATTCCATGAAAAACAGGAAAAAATCAAGAGACCAGCATCTGGCAAATGCAAAGACACTGAGTCAAAGTGCCTCAAAGGATCTTAAAGATCTTTGAGTTTGGGCCCCTTATGTTATAATTAAGGAAATGGAAGTATGAAAAATTCAAGTGATAAAATTAAAATATAAAGTTATATTTTATAATATAACTAGTCTTATAGTCTGGTCTAGAACCTAGAATCATTTTTCAATAATTTCTGGAAGACAACCAGCAACCTAATAGACCCTAGATACATGTTGAGTATGTTTTACTGCATATAAAAACAGTCCTGTGGCCTGATTTAAAATGAACATTACTAAACCCTCACCACCTAAGGCTCTGATTTCATAGGTGGAGGATGAGGAGCTTTTGGATAACAACCCCATGAAATTCAAATGCAGATGGACTGTTCTTGAAGGAAGAACTAAAGAATTGTACAAGCCAAAGTTTTAAGCCACAGAATATATACGCAGGAAAAAGAGAAAAGGGAAGACCAAATTTTCTTTGAATTTCTTACAAGATACTTCCACTATGAAAACTACCAGAAATATCCTAGGAGGTGGGTAAGACCATCATCATTCTTTCTTCTTGGACAAGTCTCCATCCTCAGCGACTTCTGATTCCACATCTGTATAAAGAGCCATAATATTAAACTGATCTCACACAATTCTTCTGAGGATAAAATAGAGCATTCAAAAGCCATGTGCAAATAGTAAAATTATTACATGGATGTTAGTTGTTAACTTATTGTAGGAAAGTCCAAACAGAGTAACTTTTTTCCATATCAAGTGGGTCATCTGTACATAAGAGCCTTATTTGTATTATCATAGGTTCAGCCTGGCAAAAGCTTACTACTTGGCCAAAGGAACCAAAAGAGGTCAAACCTCCATGAAATCACAAGATTTCACCCTCCAGGCCACAAATTCCCTAAACCAGGACTTGTAGGATAACCTGGCATCTGGAACAATAGTACATACAATATAGTCTGAGCTAAAAGGCTTTCTTAGAAATCATGTTGTCTAATCTCTGTCCCCAGGACAGACCTGATTCACAATGGAATTGGGGATAGGAAACTAAACAAGTTGACTTCCTGAGCTTTCTTTTAGCAAAGTTGCAAAAATAACTTGTAAGGAAGGAGAATAAAAGTGATCTACCTCCCTCTACTCTGCCCTCCCTGTGATGGGGGATTCCTAGAGCTGGGTTTTTTTTCAATACCAAAAGGGAACAGAGAGTCCATGTGTCCCAGCAGAAAATGAGAAGGAGGTGACTTCTGGGGTCAGCAAAGAAGAAGCCAAGACCCTCACAAAATATCTTCCCAGGACAGGGGCCATTTCAACAAAGTACCTAAGAAACACACTTACCCTGAGGGCCCAGCCCTTGTTTCCCTCCACTTATTTTAATCAATATTTGTTGAGCCCTAACAATTGGCTTTCACTGTGACTCTGCTGTTGACTTTCACGAGGAATTCCTCTTGCTACTAGTTGCAGAAGTAACGAATCTAGACACAAACACAACAAAAAGATCATTCACTTGAGCAAAGGAAAAATGAGCCCTTTCGAGGAAAAGAATGGGCATCTCAGCATGGGCTCTCAGTGGGCACCAAAAATGCAGTTGCCCAGGTTACAGAAGGTCCCCTCAGGCAGCCAGCCACTGATCTCTTTTGGAAAATGTGGCCTCACCCGTCCCACTGGCTTGTGAAATGCTCTGGCCTGAATGTAGAGTTTTTTTTTTTTTTTGAAAGTTGGTGCCTCTGAGGAACCTCTGAAGTAAGAAGCAAATAAAACACATTCCCAGAAAAGAAAACTGTTAATATGGTCTTACCTCATTCTGGCTAAAGTGTGTGGTAAGATCTCCTGGGAAGGAAGGTACAGTAATAAGCTGGGAATTGGAGCTTTCACGGAAGCCTGGTCACCACCAACCAAATGTTAGGTGACTGGGACTCATTCTCATCAAACGCTGCCCCCTACAGACATTGAGTTTGCCCACAAAGCCAGGGGCCCAAGAATCTGGGTCCAGCCTGTGCTCAAGTTCTGAGGATAACCCTGTCTCTCCACAGTTGTTTCAGACCCAGACCACTCACCTCTTCCCCCAAATCAGCTCCTACTCTGAGTTTCTTCTATCAATTATGTTACTTTGCTCCTCACTTGTAAGCTCCCCAACTCCTCAGCTTCAGCATCACAGTTTTCATCCACCCTCCCTCTACACAGCTTCCATCTTAATGTCTAGGCTTCTAATAGCTTCTATTTTCCTTCACAGTGTCTCCAGAAAAAGATTCCTCCCAAGTACTCCCTTTCACCAAGGCATTTGAAATTAATCCTTCTTTTTCTTTCTTTTTCTTTCTTTCTCCTTCCTTCCTTTATTCCTTGTGCAAAGTATTGGACTAAGAGCTCCATAGTTAAGTAGGAAAGATCAAGTACTTTAAAGAAACCACTTTATGACCAGAAAGAAAGTCCAGATTCATAGCACTGACTCTACACAGAACTCCCACTTTCTCCCTTTTCTCCTTTTACCTTAAACATAAGTTAGGAAACACTTCCTCCCGGAAGCCTGCCCTGAATCCACTCCCAGCTTAATTAAGTATCCCTCTGAAGGGCTATACTGATTAGCTATTTACGTGCCTACCCTTCAATTACACTGTGAGGGTTGAAGACAGATCCTGTCCTCTTCTCTGTACTCCTAGTACTTAATAGCATATTGTGTTCATGGTATACTTTTGAGTGAATGAATGAAAAATGTATGAAAGCAAAAACATAGAAATTTTGGAGAAAAAAAGTTAAGTATTCATTTTAACTAGGAGAGTAAAGGCAATTTTTATGAAGGAGACGGTATTTAAGCAAAGCACTGAAGCATGAACAAGATTTCCAGAACTTGACAAGATCAAGGGCTTGGTTGAAGAGGGATTACTTATTAAATTCTAAGGGACTCTCCCAATCTATTAAAAACAGTTTTCCTTGTAATCTATCCAGTTTTTCTTTCCTCCCTTGCTAGTGAAGAACCTTACTATCTAAAATGATAAAATTCAGGCAGAGAAGCTTACACGTCAATGGTCTTACTCTATTATTACCCAACACTTCTTTTTACTCCTTTCACTCTCTGACCAACCACTCTCTGTAGAAATTAGGTCCATCTGCTGTCTAACCCCCAGTACCTTGATTTTCATCATCTCTTTGGTGTTCTCTTTCTCCACACCTCACCTGGGGCACCTTCCCCCTGCCTTCCAGCCATACATAAAACCACTCTGTCTTTGAAAATCCTAGCTTACTACACAGTATTCCTTTCTACCCAGACCAGAATGTCTTCTTCTAGAAATTGATTGGATCAATCATTTACCAATTAATCATCTGCTACAGTGTATGATTTTATAACTATAAGTCTGCTTTGTTCCCTTATAAGGACCCACATCAGGTACATCCACCAGCTAAAATAATGGTCATGTCTTTTTGTCTCAGACAAGTAGTCTCCTGATTAAAAATTCTCAAAAAATTAAGTGCTCCTCTAAGGAAAAGATGAGGGGTCTTTACTTGAGGCAAACATCTTGTTATTCCTCTACCAGGAGGCAGAGGTGCTCACAAGAGATAAAAGATTTAATGTAATGAGAAGAAACAAAATTCTATCACCAGTTTGTCTATGTTATGAAATCACTAACTTTGCCTGTTATGAAATTAAAACTCCCTACTTCCTTCTTTTTTATAATTGATAGAATTGTTGTCATAGTTATTTTTACCACTTCAATACACCCAAAGTAATGAGGATATTTTTCACTATGTGGCTAGCCCTTTAAGATAGGTGTATCCTTTTTTTTTTTTTTTTAAGATTTTATTTATTATTTTCAGAGAGGGGGATGGGAGAATGGCAGAGAGGAAAAGTGAGACATCAATGTATGGTTGTCTTTCACCTGCCTCCAGCTAACAGATCTGGCTGGAGATCTGGCTTACAACCTGGTTATGTGCCCTGGCTGGAATCGAACCAGTGACCTTTGGGTTTGTAGGCCAGTGCCTTATCCACTGTGTCACCAGCCAGGGCAGGTACATCCTCTTCACTGTGTTGACCCTAGATTATCTTGTCATTATGGTGCACCTTCATGCCCATCAGCCTTCTAGCTTTTGCCCCTCATCAAGCCACATCAATCTCAGTCTTAAACCTTAATCATAAAAGATATCTAGAGGGATAGAGGTTCCACATTTAATGTAAAGAAGTGACTTCATCATGCACAACAGGCTGTGGGGCACGGAGAATCCATCACCTACCCTTTCCCAGCCTCACCCATATGCGCCCCATGACTGGTTGCCCAAGCTCCACAGTGAATGCTTTCCAATGAGAAACTGTAGCAGGACTCCCTCGCCCCCCATCCTTTGCTCCCAATTGAATGTTCGGCTGCACTGGAGCCAGCTGCTAACCAAAGCCAGAGACTCTCATTCGCAAACAAATACGGCATTGTGGCCTCCACCAGGGCTGGAACCCAGACATCCAACAAATAATTTAGTCAGGTGATAGCAGGCTGGACGAACAGACAGAGCATCTCCCACACACCCTCATGCCTGCCTTCTACTGGCCCACTGAATGACCAGGCCAAGCAAACTGAGGCTTGAGAGAACAATGGAGAATGAAATAACATACAATTGAATGCGATCAAAGAGGTCTGATGATGGGATTCTTTATGTAAGAGTGGGTGTATTTCTGGACACTAGCTAAGGGGAAGAGGGAACTTTGAGCCAAAACACCTTCAGGTGCTCACTGGGCCCTTGTCCTAGAACAGAGAGAGGGAGGCAGCAGTGTGTGATGTTGAAGAGCTCTGTGGTTACACATATTAGAACTACAATACCAGTTCTCTCACTCACTAGCTTGTGATTCTGGACCAGTTACTTAATCATTCTGAGACTCAACTTTCGCATTTTTAAACTAAGAATGAAAACAGTCTTTATCCCATGGGATTGTTGGGGGAGCATTTAACCCATCATTTTTAGAAAGCACTCAGTAACTGTTAAATATTATAATCAAAGTTCATGAATAGTACTCAGAAAAGGGAAAGGGGAGGAAAAAACAAAAACAGAAAGCTAAGTCTTCGGCATCTATAAGCAGTGATGATAAGAGATGGAGGCTTCTCCCTGGTCCTGAAAGTTCCTGGGAACTTCAGAACCCCAGAGATGCTTAGGGGTGGTGGATCCTGAATTTAAGACATTGCCACATGTCCCCAAGGTATGCTGGAAGCTAGTGATGCCAGTGGCCACCAGGAAGCCTGGACACAAGATGACATCATATCATAGATTGCAGCAGGCAGGACTCTGGGTGTCTGACCATTGACAAGGGAAATATCCCTGCATATAAAGGATACAGCAGAAAAGACAACCTTTTGGTGCTGAAGAAAATGCTTGCTCATGTCACAGAGTTTGGCTTGGGCAGCCAGTTAATATGAAATCTTCCCAAGGATGGGGGGAGGGAAGGTGGGGAAATAAGGGAAATAGAAACTAGGTAAAAAGTTATCCTAATTCTATGCAACAATAAATATGAATTGAGCACCTACTGTGGTCCAGTTGCTGTTTGGTGAGTAGTGAAGTGAAAGAACTAGGAATAATCATCTAGTGAGATCCGGGGCAAGATACATGCATGGCCACTGAAACTCAGAATTAATATAGTGGCTCCTTTACATACAAAGGACTGATGACCCAAGATGATTTAACAACTGAAGTTATCTTTATTGGGAGACCTCCATTGGAAATGATGTCCCTGAGATGCCACCCTGAGGAATTTATTGTACTTGCAGATGTGTTTCAGAAAACCCCAGTCAATATTTCCATGTTTTATCCTTTGTAGCACTTACCTTAATATCCTTCAATTGTATATGGTGCTCTTCATTGGGTATTTCCTCAGCCTCATTTCAGTAAAAGTCAAATAGCTTCTCCATTTCCACCCTCTGAGAGAGTTTTGTTACTTATTCCTTAAAACCTTAATTGAGGCCCTGGCTGGTGGCACAATGGATAGGGCACCAGTTTTCGAGCCCAGGGGTCGCTGGTTCAATTCCCAGCCAGGGCACATAACCATGTTGCAAGCCAGGTCTCCAGCCAGGTCTGTAGCAGGAGGCAGGTGAAAGGCAACCATACATTGATATCTCTTTCCCTCTCTGCCTCTCTCCCTACCCCTCTCTTAAAAATAATAAATAAAAATCTTAAAAAAAAATAACCCTTATTAATTGGTCTGCACTTCACTATATATTTTTCACCAATTCCAGTTCAGACCTTTAGACCTTGGCCTTTCTGCAGGTGTAAAGGATGCTCCAGTCTTACTACAATGCTATGAGTCATAATAAATACAAATAAGAACGTTCTCAAGCAACAAAGTGTGATTTTGCCTAAATTTCACCAAAACAGAGCTAAGCAATTCCATGTCACATTAGATAAGCAATGAAATCCTTCCCCTTTTGAGGAAAATAGATCCTAATACTTCCTCACCAAAGAAACATTAAATTGCCTTAAGGAGAGTAGTCACACCTTCCCATTCTGTACTTCCTTGCTACTGCTGCTCAAGTTCTAATGGATTGATAACCATAGCTACACCTTGGACATCAGATAAGGAAAGGGTCAACATGAGATAGGAAGAAGACAAGGACTAAATCCTAGTTCTTCAAAATAAAGTTGAGCCTTTTAAAGCAAAGGTCCAGCCCTAAACTTTCTGTGATTCAAGCAAGATGCCTGATGTGACACTTTGCAGCTGGTAAATAGACATCACAGAAGACTACCCAGGAAGCTCACTGGCATTTATGCAACCAGGAGGGACTCTGTCATGCTCCAGCCTTTGAGAAGGAGCCTCTGTGTTTCCTCCTGGATCCTCTTTCATGACCACCCACCCCAAAAGTGGGGAAGATGTGAAAGGGAACAATGAGTTAGAAAGAGTTCTTATTTTGAGTATAACTCTTCTTTGGAACAACTGATACTGTTCATCTGTTCACAGCTTTCCTCCCAGAACAAGGAGCCAGGGCTGGATTGAAGCATCTAGAGCCCAGGACACTAGGAAAACAAACATGATAAATCTACCCCAGAGAAATCTTCTAACAAACCCCACCAGAGCCAGACAGGCCTGAAGAACCCAAAGTTCATTTCCAACCCTGTCTAAGGTGATTTCCTGTGAGGCCTGAATGAAGTTCCTCTCCTCAAGCATAGGGCTTCTATCATATTTTTACATGTTCTTCCTAAGGTCTCAGGTCAAGTGTACTTTTATTTCTTTTGTCTTCTTGGTTCCACTGCCTTTGAAGATGACCACTCTCATTTTAACCTCCTGCATTACTCAGGGAGACATTAGAAACCCACACTTAGCTTGCTTTTAGGAAATGTGGATCTAGTTAGAGAGAAACTGGGAAAACTCCACCTCTGCCCACTTACCCTGAATTGCCTTGGATCTATTACTCTCTGAGCCAAATTCCTTTATGACAAACTTGAGGTGCATCTCCAGATGCCCAGATACCACATATCACAGGGCATACTTGGTGATCCCTAACCATCAGACTAAAATAGGTATTAAGAAGGTTCAAATCCATTTAGGCTCAAGTTGGAGGAAGTTCCAGCACCAGCCTAGATGACACCAGCATTTAACTTTCTTCACCCTCCTCCCTGACCAGGAATGCAGCTGTCAAACCCAGATTTAATCTGACTCACTGTAAACTAGAGCCAATTTGTACACTAGTCATTCCAGATAATAGAGCAAATAAATAACATCCCAAAGGGTTCCAAGCCCTGGAGGGACATGAATCAAAGAGGTCTGCTGCTCCCACTGTGTGCCCACCTGCCGTGCATTAGGCCCACTCATCCTAGCCCAGAGCTGCTCAGAGGGTCTTTAGTCACTTGAGACCTGCAAAGGGGGTTAGGTTGGCCCTGGGTGGGACCAAGCAGCTGTGGCTTCCCTGGGGAGACGTTTACCCCCTGCTATGTGTCTGGGAGGGTCCTCAAGGCTAAGAATGGAAGACAATGTTTACTAAACTTGACCTCTAATTGGCACACACATGAAGTTCCCCAGGATTATCTGTTCCCATCTAAATAGCACATCCTTTGTTGGGATAAAGGGTTTTTTTGTTTGTTCATTTGATTGATTCATGAGATTATGTTTATTTGCATTTTTCCATTTTCAGCTTTTGTATGAGTCCATAATATTAATTTACTAAGCATTTTTTTAAATGATTTAAATTCACCCATGTCAAGCCCAATAAGTTGACTTTCCATCTTAAGTGGCCCATTTAGTAGAAACAAATGCACATGTTAACACATGTACAGCTATTAAAAATACAGCATGAATTATCATGCTGACTTAAAAAGTAGGACACAATTCTTGAAACAACTATTTTTGAAAGTTACATCAGAAAAACTGTCAAAGTATATTAGCATTTTAATAGCAGTGTCTATTTTGAGGATTATGAGTTTTCTTTATAATTTAAAAAAAATTGAATATCTTGTACCATGAACAGATATTTTTTGGAATAAGACAAAATAATGTGTTTATATTTCTGTTTTCCTAACAACAAACATAATAATAAAAAAAACCCTTTGCATTATTTTTTACGTGACTAAAATTAACTTTTCACAAATCTGACATGCATTGAGCTCTATTTGACATTTCTGCATACTGCCAGAGACACTGAATTTAATAGTTAAATGTATATTATAACCAGGATAGAATATGAAGAAAAGGGGCTTTGTTTTACTATTTCAAAATTAAGTACCAACAAAAAAGATTTAATGAGCTACCTGCTTTGTTTTCCTATAGCAGCTTCAGGCTTTTTCATTTCAACCCTTCGGACAATGTCTAAAGAAATATAGTGCACCTAGAAGGTAATATTTTTTAAAGGAAATATGTTTTTTGGAGAACTAAATGGATCCTTGCATAGGAGTCTCCAAAGCTGCAGGGAGGGTATTTTTCTCTTTTTAGCCACAGATCCAATTTCTTAAGTTTAACAGGGACATCCCACCTGGCCAGCTGGCAGATGCTCACTGACAGCCCTGTGATGTTCTTATGCTCAGAATTTAAGACCATTACATGTTAAAACCTCAGCAATGATTCTCTGCTATTGGGAGTGACAGTCCCATAGCTAGGTTTAGAAAAGGCATTAATATCAGCCAATAAGGAAGGCCATTCTGAAAACATTGTTTTTAAGTTTTGTGTGGTCTCCAGTTCTTTTAGCCCAAGTAAAGATTGTCCAACACCTGAGCTTCCTACCAAGATATGTTCTTTATTGATTAACTCTGGACTCAGAGGCAAAAAAAGCTCTGGCTCTTTTCCAGCAGCCTAATGTCCCCTGGGAAGTCACAGATAGATGATACCTGCTCCACTTCCATTACAGTTTGGAAGGCGACAATCGAAGGGAGTGATAGATGTTCAAAACCTAAAGAAGAGGATACTCTAGCACAAAGAAAACATATTGCATTATATCCTTTTCATATTAGGAATGAAGTTTCTTAAACTCTTCTCACTAGCTTTTAGGGCAAATTAAAAAGGCAACATTTGGATCATTTACATCCTCGCCAGGCAAAGGCTCTGGCTGAAGGACTGGTAAGGAAGCCTAAGATCACACCTTAGGAGGGACTAATTAGCAGACATTTGGTCCCATCTGTCAGGTCCAATCTTGCTGGGTCCAAGACCACCAAATGATGACAGTGGGGAGGGCTCTGGTCTGGGGGCAAAGGAGAACTTGCACTCTGAGCCTTTAGGAAGGGTTGCATGCTTTATTGGCAGTGGAAAGGTTAACGACTGCAGAGAGGACAGGCATTTCCACACCCACTCTCCTGCTTCCACAGCAGCTGGGCACTGGAGAATGTTGGTGTTTCCATGCATGGGTTTTTCCACTCTCCCACAACAGCAGTACATGTGCACCAAGCTTATAGCAAGGGCAGCTTTATATACATATTGGAACAAGGGAGGCTCTATATCAAAAAGTTACACAGCAGGGTAATAGCAGCTTGTTCAAAGTTGCTAAGTTGGTTACCTCCGGAGCCCAGTGTTCCAGAGGTTCCAGAGATAAGATTTACTCCAAGGCTGATTCCTAGGCTGACCCCATAGGAAGGCTTAGCCATACTGACAGGAGATTTCCCTCCCCTGATACCATCTAAATGTCCACTGAGAGTTTGGGTCCATGTCAAAAGGCCCTTGGTATTTGGTAATTGGTAGCTTAGCTAGTAATGGCCCTGAAGGCTTATCATTGGCAATATAGCCACAACACAATTATTGATTGGACCAGTAATTATTATTTTGTAATCCTATAAACTGAAAGTATAGGTAAGCATCATGGGCTATTTGAACCAATGGATGTTTTCTAATATTGGGCATTTTGGACAGAACTCAATGTCCTGTAAGGAAGGGATCTTTGACTCTAAGGAGCTTCAATGATTCAACAGCAATTCAGATGGAGACTGCAACTTTCCTTTATGAATAATCAACCATGGTGAATGAAAGGTCTTTTTCAAAAGTATTGAGCCAATGTCAATATAATTAAAACAGTTTGTGCAGCCAATAATTTCAGGATAGACCTCGTAGTATTTTGACATGAAGATAAAGATCTGAGCAACATTTGCATATAGCAGGAAGTGTTATTGTCCATGCCTCTAATTGTATTAAGCAACGGGTTTTATCATTGGAGAATTCTGATCTCTCTTCCCTTCTCTCAAGTTTGTTGGCCTTGGCTACTCCAAGTGAGGCCCCTAGGCCAGCAGCACTGTCACCAGGGAGCTTGTTAGAAATACAGACTCTTAGCAGTGCACAGGAGACCCAATTAATCAGAATCTGCATGTTAGCAAGCTCTTCAGGTGACTACTAGGCACATAATGTGTGACAGTCACTGTTCATAGTATAAATAACGTGTGATTAGTCAACTGCAAAGATCTAAGCTTAGTAAAAATAACCAACTGAAAAATTTGGTATGTATCCTTTACAACTCTAGAGAGGTAACCAGAACATAATATTTAGCAAAATATCTTTTTTAGGACTGTCTACTCACTTGTTTTTTTTTTTTTACTGTGACCCAGATTTCTTTATCTTCATTAATTCTTTCCTCCTACTCAAACTTACCTTCCAGCATCTCCGGTCATCTCTGGGTGTCCTGAGAAAATGACAATGACAAGCAGCAGAATTGGGGCAAGGGAAGGATAGAACTGACCCCACTGACTTTATTAATAACAGCCAAGTTTAGTAGAAAAGGTTATGGTTTTTATAAAGATTGCATTGCCAAGATTTACCTTTACCACCCACCTGTGAGGTGGGCAAAGCAGGTAATGTCATCATCAGCACCATCGTCATCTCACAGTGGACAATCTGAGGTTCCAGAAGATTCAGTGACATGATCCACATCTCACACCAAACAACAGCCAGAACCATGATGAAATAAATGCAGGTTCCTGCATCTGAACCTTAACCCTTAGTTTGTTAGAGGACCAACACGGGGTGAGAAACAAAGGCAGAGGTTGAGGGGGAGCAAGGTGTACTTCCGGCAGGTGCTGGGTCACCATGATCAGCATTTCCATCATCTTCTTCCACCACACCCCAGTGATCAGATTCTGGGTACAATATTTCACCTTTTCTAAATTAATACTCATGTCAACCCCAGAAGATAAGTACTAGCAACCTCACTTGAGAGATAAGACACTTGAAGAAAGACCACAATATTTACCGATGGTCACACAGCAAAGAAGTGGTGTCGTTGCAGTTCATACTTTGATTTCTTTGACCTTAAAGCTCAAATATTAGCATGGTTGGGCTAAAGTTTCTAACACACCACCTGCATCCTGATGTCACATGTCCAGGTTTCTTAATTTCATTTCTCACATCAGAATCTCTGGGGATGGGCCCTAGGCATCTTTCTGGGTGCTAAGACATGATCCTAGCTATTGTGATAAACACTGAAGACAGGGGATCACTACCCTAGGTTATTTGGCTCTAACTGAACATACATTGGGGGTTAGCATCTCCACATGAAGCAACTGGAACAAAAAAGTTAATTAGCCAAAGGAAGATCTGGCATTGTATTACAGAGGAAAAAAATACCCAAACTAAGAATTTTAAGCCCTTTGTTTAAAAGGCATTTAATGGGATCACCTCAACACCTAAGCTTATGTGTCTCTATTAAAAAATCTGGTTCAGCCTACCTAAGTAGAATTGATGGAAAATATATAATGAGAAAATAAATGTGATTGTTCTGAAAAGCAAATGTTTCATAGCCACGTTGAAGCTCTGATGAAAATGCTTCAAGTAATCAGTCTTGTAAGCTTTGTATTATAGGCTCTGTTAAAGAGGTAGGTTGGATTTTTCTCTCCATATCAGAATTAGAATGACCCAGAGACCATGCAAGGTTTGGAGCCTTAAGGTAAGGAGGTGGACTATGAGTAGGAGGACACCCTAAGAACTGGCAGGTATGTATGACCTTTGGACTGAAGATGAAGTAAACAGAGCTGAAGAGGTTTCTTCTAGACATGTGAGGCCTCCAATGGGGATGCTCATGTGTGAACAGGAAACTGGCACCAGGTGATGTTTAGGGGGATTTGTCATTGAAGACAGAGAATCAAGGTCATTGAAGCAGAAAGGGCAGAAAGAATAGTATTCAGAGTCATTTACTTTTTTTTTCACTCAAATGCCAGATATTGTTGGGGCATTTCAAGGATCCTATGCTGGATATTCTAAGGTTCTTGAGATGAATGAGAGTCCCTGGCTTCAAGGGGTGCATGGTGCAGGTGGGGCAGAGCTAGTGTGGCAAGCATGGTGTGGGTAGGGAAGAATCAATGGGGGTGTGCATGGTGTGAATGGGGAAGAGTCAATGGAGAGGTACATGCATGGTGTGGGCGGCAGGACCAATGGTAACAGTGAGTAAAAGGTATGCTCTTCCAATGTCAACACCGATGGGAAAGCAGGAGTTGAGGTTACTGAGAAGGTTGGGGAGATACCAAGAAGAAAGGAGAGGAGAATTCAAGCTCCCCCTACAGGGAGGATTTGCTGAGGAAACCTTCCCAGTGCACATGGCACCTCCAGCTCATTTCCAGTTCCCTCCACATCCCACCGCTGAAGTGGGAGGGTTTACATGCCTCTCCTCCATGTCTGTAGCTTCCCTGAAGAACAGTCATCTTATGTCTGGTATAAATCTTCCTTAAAAGAAAATCTAGGGTGAGGTGTCATGCCTTAAAAATTATGTTTATTCTAAATAACTAAGGCTGAATTCTTAGGATGTCACTTTCAATAATTGTTTTTCTACTCTATTATGCGGCAAATGTGAAATGAAAACACAAAGGAATGAAGAGTTCAATTGCTCTTCCAAAATAAATGACATGAAAGCAACAAAAAGACAAGGATGCTTTTGAAATAAATGTTTTTCACCTTCTCCATTTAGCCATTTGGGAGTTACTGTCCTTTCTCTCATTAAAAAATGTTTTATTTTTATCTCTTTCTCACTGGGACTGCTTAGGACAACTATCTTGTAAATACACACATATTTTACTCCCACTTATCTTAATTTGTGTTTAATCTTATTATTCACACATACATCAATAGATCATAAGTTGCTTAAAGTTATATTGGTTTATTTTCCAATCCCCTGTCACACAACCTGACATGGTGATAGGACAGTCAATACCTGTAGGTGTCTGTTAGGGATAAGAATAAAATAAAAATAAAGAGTTCCTTTACTTCAGTCTCTTTCCCTAAATAGGATTGTGGTCAAATTATTTCCTTTGGTATTCATTTAAAACATAAAAAACAAAAATGTGAGACCAAAGCTCAATAGAGAATGGAGAGATTTGTAAGTTCTCTCAATTAAAATTGAAACAGAAACTCAAAGAAGAGTCATGATTAACAATGAAGCATCTGGAGAGAGTGCAGGGAAAGAGAGAAGGAAGGGGAAGAGGATGGGAAAAAGAGGGAGAAAACAGAAATATTTGCAAACAAGTGTCTACATTTGGAAACTGAGGTGTGAGGAGGAGCAAAATACAAAAGAGAGTGACCAAACAAAGTTGGAAAAATTAAGATAATAATAATAATAAGTCAAGGAGGTGAAGAAAGTGATATTAGCAACCAACGGGCTGTGTGTAAGAGAAAGGAGGAAATGCAAAAAAAAAAAAACACTGGCTTGATAAAATGAATGTGACTTTTAAAGTGTTTCTTTCAGAGATGGGTGGGGATGTAATGGATTTTATTTGTTTTAGAAGCCTCTTAAACAAGTTTCCAATCAAGGATTTCTCAAGTTAGCACCATTTACCAAAGTATTTGGAATTGTAAAGCTGACAGCCCCAGAGAAAAGAAATTAAGGCTTAAATAGTTCTTAAATATACCTCACGGTCCAGGATAATATAAAGCATCCTGCACCTAGATAAGGAATATTGTTTATTATTAAATTGACTTGCCACTGTAGCAAGAAACATCGTACAGTTGAAGTAGGACCTGAATGTAATGGAGATGCATAATCGTGGCTCCACACCTTCACTGGAGAGGCAGGGAGGAGAATAGTCAACATTTTTATGTAGTGATGAAAGTGTAAGATGATGTTAGCCAGGGCCTGAGTCAGAGGGAAAGAGAGAGAGGGGGGAAGAAGGAGGAGGAGGAGGAGGAAAGGAGGAGAAAGAAGGAGAAAAAAGGAGCGGAGGATTAGAGGAGGGGGGAGTGGGAGTGGAAGGAGAAGAAGGAAAAGAAAAGAAAAAAGGGAAAAAGAAAAGAAAAGCAGAAGAAAAAAGAAAAGAGAAGAAAATTGAATGGAGTTAAGGTTCAACCTTCCATGTACCCCAAGCTATGGGCAGCCATCCCTGACACGTATGTATATAAATGGAGATGTGCCAACACAGATAGGTGAAAGGAATTAGGCAAGTCATCATGGGGCTTGTTGGACAGGAAATGATAGCACTGGATCAGAAAAAAGAGAAATGAGAGCCAGAAGAGGGCAATAGGTAAGCAGAAGAGGTGGAAGAAGTGGGAACAACAGTTGGAAGATGCAGCATGCTATTTGTGTTTCAAAAAGGGTTTTGGTTTTTACTAAGTGCAATTCTCAGAATGAAGAGTTCAAGTGTCAGTTACCATGACTCACAGCAAGAGATTTTTTTTTACTAAGTATGAAGCTTAAGAATCTAAGGAGTCTGCTTTTAGGAGACTCATTATGATTATTTTTTTAATTTGAAATGTCACTTTATCTAGACCTACTATGAATAAATGGCTCCAAAATAGAACCCGATAGAAGAAATAAGTTTTATTTCTCAAACAATCTCAAGCATGAACTATTTATAGCAGTCCTTAAGAAATAGGAGGCCCTGGCTGGTGGCACAGGGCATAAGGCCCTGACCTGCAAACCCAAAGATTGCCGGTTCAATTCCCAGCCAGGACACATAAACAAGTTGCAAGCCTGGTCTCCAGTCAGGCCTGTAGCTGGAGGCAGGTGAAAGACAACCATACATTGATATCTCTCTCCCTTCCTGCCTCTCTCCCTTCCCCTCTCTCTAAAAATAATAAAATCTTAAAAAAAAAAAAAAAAATAGGAATATGCCCTGGCTGGGTGGCTCAGTTGGCTGAAGCATCATCAGGTACACCTAAAGGTTGTGGGTTCAAGCCCCAGTCAGGCATACACCTAAGTTTTGCGTTCAATCCCCGTTCAGGGAACATACAGGAGGCAACCAATCAATGTTTCTCTCCCACATTAATTTTTCTCTCTCTTTTTCTCTTTCCCGTCCTCTCTCTAAAATCAATAAGCATATCCTTGCATGAGGATTTTAAAAAGATAAAAAGTAAGACATAGGGACTTTGTGGTGAATGTGATCTACATAATGAGCCCATAATACTACCACAATTACAATGCCTTCTGATAATGTTATATTCTAGCTACCCTTTTAAAGCAAAGAGTTTTTAAGTTATTTCCCAAATGTTAAAATAAAGAGGAACAAAAGGCTTGTTATATTTAACAATCTCGAAGGAACCTACGGACACCTGGAAAACTATGCCACATATAAGCTTGGCATGAAAGGCATGGAAAAAATGGTTCCGTGGATGGAAACTGGAATGGGCCAAAAACATCAAAAATGGAGAACAACTTTCCAAAGGGGAGCCATGGCCCACACTGCACTTAAGCCAATGGACTCTGCATGGAAAAAGGCAGGCCCAGCTCATAAAGAGAACATCCAAATCTGAATATTATTTTACCCTAGGGCAGCAGCATGGCCTTGTGCCAAGAGAAGGCAAAAGTTCTAATTATTCATTAGAACAGCAGCCAGAGGAGACTGGGCATCTGAGGAGCGAAGAAACACGGGCAGGTAGAGAGCCCTGGATAGGCCAAAGCTCCAGAGGGAACCAGGCCTTATGCAGGACTGAGGGGCACTTAGGTGTGAACCATGTTTGCTTGCTGGTCCCCCTCAGTTTGGTCTCAGTTTGGACATTACCTTCAGGAGAGAAGTTCCTAACAACTCTCCCTATCATGCTGCCCAAGCGACTTTACATTCCAAAGTCTGACTTCTGGGCCCTCATCTGTGGTTCACTTTAATACGTACACCGTTTTGAATTAGTTAACACAGCTCAATTAAAATTAAAATTAAAATTATGTATTTTTAATCCTCTCCAGGGGATATTTTTAATTGATTTTAAAAAGGGAGGGAGAGAGAGAGAAATATACTGATGAGAGAGAGAAATATACTGATGGGAGAGAGAAATATACTGATGGGAGAGAGAAGCATTGATTCGTTGCCTCCTGTGCACACCCTGACCAGGGAAGGATCAGGCAACCTTTGGTGTACAGAATGACACTCCAACCAACTGGACAACCCAGCAAGGCAGAAAATTTTTGAACAGTAACAAAAACACCCCTGGCAAATAGGAATATGATGAGAATGCATTCGAGAATGTCGCTTAAATGAGGAAGCAAGAATATCTTTAAAGGGGAAAAAGCATTGAAACTTAAAATATTTAATTTCTAAGATTGATTTTATTGATAAAAGCAATTAAACTACCTGGGAACCTTTTTTCTTCTGGGTTATTGCTAATAATCAGGTTTCATGAAAATGCAAAGCAGGTCATTGGCTTGACTGGAGTAAAAAAAAAAAATGCCCGTAAAATAAAATGTAAGAACTGCAACATATTGCTATATATAAAGACCAAATAAGGTACATGGAAACTTTCAATAAATGGGTTAATGTTTGACTCCAAATATCATGAAAAGAGGTCTAGGAAACCATGGAATTATGTATTATTATATAATACATATGTTATAATATATATACTCAAATATATATTATTTTTATTCTATCTCATTTTAAAAATAGGCAATAAAAAGTTATACAATTAACAGTAGTTTCATTTCTTTCACAGTTCTAGCCTTGAAAATATAATGCAATTGTATCCACAAGGGGACAGTTGGAGTACAGCACCTAGTGAGACACAGAAGCTTCAGGTGGACACATCCTTATAAAGGACTTTCACTAAATGAGGAGGAAAATGTCCTAAAGGAGGCCTGGGAGCAACAGGAGAGAAAAGACCACCTTCTAAATTGTAAAGTACAATGACAGAACTCAATGCACAATTTTTTAAGCACAAAATAAGGGCATTAGTTTATTTTTCAGTAAAATGATGTTTAAAAATCTCATCCTCCACTTTAAATTTAGAGAAAGGCCAAACATCAGTTTGAAATAACTCATGTCCACTCTAATTTCCTTGGAATTTAACTGGACTAGAATGGTTTGATCTTTAGAATGCAGAATTTACTTTAAAAGAAGCATAATGGAGATGAAAAATGCAAGCTTGATTTTCTATGCTGGCTGGCACCCCCATTCCCTTGTAGTATTTCCATGTATCAATTCATCCCCAGGTGATCCAGGGGCTATGGGCTCCATGGCTTCATCAATACCACATTTGCCAGGGATCATTAAATTGCTTCATAGTGTTCAAAAGCACTTCTTGGTAGGTAGTTCCTGAATCTCCTCCCAGGCCTTTTCCTCCAAACACACACACACACACACACACACACACACACACACACAGGCCGCTGCTAAAGCAAAATACCTATGAAGAGAAAAGATGCTCCAAGACTGGAACTTAGATGTCCCACTCATTGTTCATTCTTCTCTCCCATGGCCACCCTTCCTCCAACAAGCCACTCCTATTTTTTCAATGCACCCCGCAAAATGGAAACTGTTAACAGAGATAGGGGTGAGTTAACAATAGAGTGTAGATCAACTGGGTGTGTGTTCTTAAGTATGTGTGTTGTGCTAAGGACAAAGGTGTGTGTGTGTGTGTGTGTGTGTGTGTGTGTGTTCTTGAGTTCGCATGTGTATTGTGTTAAGGACAAAGGGGTGTGTGTGTGTGTGTAAATTATGTTAGGTGTGTTAAGGGGGGAGGGAGTTAAACACATTCCTCACTTTAAAATTACTTTGTTAACTTATTAGAAACATCAACTCAGAAACTAAGAATCTGACAAATTAGTAGTAAGTATGTCCTGGCGTTATGTGGGTGAAATAAAAAGTTGAAGTGCCACAATACAGGGGCAGTCATTCACAATAGCATTCAAATGAGAGCTGGGATTAAAAGTGTGTCTTTTAAACTTTGGACTTAACTCTTTCTAGAATCACCCTTGGGCTGGCGTGCAGGAGGAGGAGTGCTGGATGCTCTGTGAAAGACGCGGGTGTCAGTCGGCACTGGGAGGAATCAGCCCCAGCACCCTATCTGGCGATGCCAGCTGTGAGTCATCAGCCAGCCAGTCCTGGGGGCGACCAGAGAAAGGGTGACAAAGGAGGCCTGCATGCTCAGGTGCCTTATTTTCTTTTCCCTACCCTGCCACTGACACACCTACTTGGGCATGTCTTACAAAGAGCAAAGCCTCTGCAATGTCCTCCAGCTGGAAGCAGGAACACTATCCAAATGCGCGCGTGACATCACAAAGCTGCTCGCCTGGCACTCATCTCTGGGCACCCTGATTCTCCGGACCTGAGCCCCCTCACCCCACCCCAAATACACCTCAGTGTGCCTTTGGAGATCAGTTTTGAAAGCCCACTAGGGAGGCCCCAAGGCAGCCTCTCTCCCACTCCCTCCATCATCATCTGCTGGTGCCCCGAAAAGTGGCAGGAAGCGCAGGAAACTCGATTGGAGACACCTGGGAGAATGGCGCACCCCTTTTCACTTACTTGGAGTTGCAAACGTGCCGTCAGCGCTCAGGCTGCCTTTGTTGAGAGGGGCGAGGTTGGCTGCTGCTACGGGTCCCGGTACCCGAGTCGCGGCTGCGGGCGGCGCGGGCTGCTGCTCACTCCCTTGCTCCTGGCGGGCGACTGACTCGCTGCTCTCTTTCTTCCCCTGGCTTCACTTCGGGGTTTCCTCTGCGCGCCGAGGCTCCCTTGGCGGGATTTTCGGACTGGAAGGCGGGGAACCTGATCCTGCCTTGGACTCAATTCCGCCGCGGCAGGGAGGGAACGGAAGGGAAGGGGAGGATGGGGGTGCTGCGCACGCGGGCAGGGGAGGACGCAGACTCCACTGGGAGGGAGCGTGCCCTCCCCTCGCGAGCTGATTGGGAAGCTCATTAAAAGCAAAATTCTCCAGGGGCAGGCCCTCCTGGCAGGAGCGAGCACACCGACTGGAACCTAGAGGCCAGAGGTGGAACTCGGCTTTGTTTTCAGCAGCGAGATCCACGCTTTATTTCTTTTGCCAACTTTACGCACAACCTGTTCTGTAGGTGGCTGCATACCCCAAGTTCATCAAGTAGGACATCTTCAGTGGGGACACTGATGGCACTGTAGGTTACAATTTTGGCCCCAGACTTTTAAAAATGATGTTCAGAATGAAAAAGCACTCTTCAAAAATCAGCCTCTCAATTCTCCCCACCCCCGCCCCCAACTCCCTGCCTACGCACAGCACAGCGAGGTTTAACTTCAGCTGTTGGTCCCTACCACTTGCAAGTCACAAAATGTGCGAAGTACCCCTCCCCACTCCTTTTTTTTTTTTTCTGTTTTGCACTTGTCACAAAGAGTGACAGATGTCTGCGGGTTCCCAATTAAATGCCATTTTCCTTTAGGGAACTTTCCTTTATTGGCTTCCTTGGTACCATTAGTGACCTATTTAGTGCCATGCCTTTGACACTCAAGAATTTAGGGGATTAATCAATGTAGCTTAAATTTAGGGGTTTGTAAAACTCAGAGGCTGAGTTTCCTGGCTTTGTGGATTTCCCATTTTGTTCGAATGAGGAAAGATGCCAAGATAATACGTCCAGGGCTCTCAGAATAACACAAATGAATAGTTATGCTGTAGATGAGATGAAAGTACTGTGTAAAATGAATAAGTATAAAAACACATGTACCCCAGACAGTCTCAAAAATTAAATCTTGAGATTCTGTATCACTTATCAGTTCTTTCTTGTCCATCATCCTGCTCCTTTTTACTTTCTTTCAGCTTCTCATTTGATGGTGTCCACCCCAAAACTGATTGCAAAATGCTCTTCCAGTTCCCAAACATCTGAAGTTGCATTATTTCCATTCAATTTGAAACATATATTAAGTGCCTTATATGATTCTTGAAATTCACATTTACTTAGAACTATACCTAAATCCAAGAAATAGGAATTGATTTATAGTAAGTACATCTTAGGGACTCTGGGCTCTTACATTGAGTGCAGCCTAGACAAATGGTCCTGTGAGGGGCAGGGTGGGGACAAAGAGGTGTCTCTACAAATAGGGCTTTAAATCAATCAATCAGTTTCCTTTTTTCAAAAGAAGAGGCATCCAAAATTCACTTACACACCCCCACTATATCCCCCATAGCTAGATGTTCTGCACATCTGCCACCTACCACTCTCAAATGCAATAAATGAATAAGGAACTAACTTCCACCTGCACAGAACTTCAAGTTGACTGTTTAACCTTTTGTGATTTTATTTTCCCAATGAAGCAAAGTAATGATTGTTTTAATCTGCTTTTACCTGTATACATTGAGAAGTGAACATTCTCATTTTTTATTGTTAGTTTTCCCAGGCTCTTTACTGAGACTTCCCAACAGCCACTATCAGTCCATAGGGATAGGGTTCGAAGGACATTAATAAGGGATTATCCATTTTCTATTTCTTCCTAAATTTTATTTTAACATCTACATGTGGGACATGTTGCTACCAGTCATCGCGGCGCTCATGCAGAATTGATAAAGGAAGGGTGAGATCCCTAGGGTTTCCACTCCATCACATGTGCTATATCAAAAATATAAGCTTTTATTCACATGGGAATAGAATAAAACTATTTACATCAGTGGTTCTCAACCAGGAGCAATTTTGCCATCAAGGGGACATTTTACAGTGACGGTGGACATTTTTGATTGTCACTGCCTAGAGAGGGGATTGCTACTGGCGCCTTGTTGGTAGAGGGATATATATATATATATATATATATATATATATATATTGCAGTTTTTAAATTCACTCATCTACTGATGGCACTTAGGCTGTTTTCAACACTTGACTATCATAAATAGCACTGCTATGAACGTAGGGGTGTGTAAGTTCTTGTAAAGAAATAGAAATCTATGAGGTTGAGATTAGTCATAATTTGATTCAACCCAGCATGCACACCAAAGTTTAAATAAAAGTTTTTTCTAACTCATTATGAAATGATCAACCTCATATCTAAACTTCATCCTATGGCAATAGCCATGGGTCGTTGATTCAGATTCCAAGTTATTTCATTCACTTAGCCAATATTCATTGAGCACTTAAGTTTTAAAGTGAATAGATTCTTAAACAAAGAGAAAAATCCCTACTCTTATATAGCTTGCATTTTGGTCACATAAATAAACACATGAAATTAATTAATTAGTTTAATTTTTAAAAGATGTGATAAATGCCATGGGAAAAACACAACAATGAAGGAAGATAAAAATGCCCATTTGGTAGAGGAAAGATTACTGGGGTGAAATGCAAGTGAAAACTTTAAAAGAGCTGAGGGAGCTGGCTAAGTGAATATTTGGAAAAAGAATCTCCTGACAAAGGGATCAGCAAATGCAAAGGCCCTGAGGTCAGATCTTGCCTGTGTGTTAGAAGACAGTAAAAGGGTCACTGTGGCAGGAACTCAGTGAGTAGAGAAAGGCCTCCAAGGCCAGCGGAATAAGGAAAGGGTCATGCGTGACTTTGCTCATGGTAAGGAATTCCACTTTTACTCTGAATGAGGTGGGAAGCCATTAAGAGAGTCGGAACCTGACTCTGACTAATAGGGTTTGTTTGCTGTGTTGACTAGACCACAGGAGGACAAGAGAGGAAGCAGAGATTTCAGTTAGGAGGCTGCAGTAATCCACTGTCCAGATCTCTTCCCCTTGTCCTTGTTCCTTGTGAAGAATAACTAATGCCAAACTTCCATTCACACTTTCTCCACCCCCTGCAAGCTCCAATCAGCAGTTTCTAATGCTCAACTTCCCTGCCAGTTCCCAGCCTCTCCAGGTGTAATTAATGAGCCTCCTGCAAGAGTGTTAACAGGCTAAAATCTAACTAATGCAAGATGAGTGGAAATCATGGAAATTATAACATGTCCTAAGGGTGTTTTGAAAATGAGGTTGCTGATTTTGCAGTGACAAATACAAGGAGAAATGTGATCAGCATGAAATTTAAAAATGTGAAGGAACCTGATGGAAAATTTGTTAGCACAACTCTTGGGTTGCTACTTGACAGAATGTTTAGATTCTTGATTATCACTTTGAGTTTTTCCGTACCATTGAAATGCAAAAGGACAATTTATTCAGCTTGTACTGTCTGTTGAAAGTCCCGTTAATACATCATTCTCCCTTTCTTTAAAATAGTTTAAAAACAATAAAAATTAAAATGTCCTACTTTATTGTTTTGATCTCTCTGACTAGATTATAAAACTCACTTCTACCTTTGGTAATATTTGCCATGATTATGCTAGTTTTGATTAAAAAACAGAAAATGCAACTAAGAGCAGCTGAAATAATTAAAAAATTGATCTCACAAGTAATGCAGGTTGGTAAAGTCAGTGTTTTGAAGACTTTAAGGACCCAGGTCTTTTCACCTTTTGACTCTGCATCTACAGCTTGTGAACAATCCTCTTCAATTTCATTTTAAGGAGCTGTTGGCATATTTGGCTTAAAGTAAACCAGGCTCCAGCCCCAGTGGAGGACAGGTTAGCTCTTCATGTCGCATAACCACACAATCGCTGAGAGTAAAAGAAAGAGGTAGAAAGAATGTGGAAAGAACCAACAATGCTTCCTGCAATTTCTCCCTTGTATTCTACAAATTTGCTCTTCATCAGTCATTCCCTTATGAATCTAAGTATCTTGACATAAGTCCTCAACCTTGTCCTTCTGGTTCAGAAGTGCTAAACCAAAGTTCTCAAATGGCACGGCTGAGGAGCAGGCCTTGAGCAATGACTTTACCCAGATTCATCAAGGAAATCAGGCCTGAGGTACCCAAAAGGGTTTGATCGCACATAAGAAAACAAAACCTACAGATGCAGTATCTTTCATGAATGTGGCTGAAGGAGTCTTTAGCAAATACCACCAAATCAACACCAGTAACTTATAAAAATATAATCATCTACAGCATGCTAGCTATTTCTTCATGGAATGCAACCTGGGCTTTACATGTAAAAATTACACAGTATAGTTTACCATCTTAGTAGGTTAAATAGAGGAACAAAAGGAACACATTTAGGGAAAACATTTGAAAAGACTTAACACCCACTCATGATATCAATTCTTAAGCAATTTAAGAATATAAATGAAAATCCTTGTTCTGATCAAATATGTATGCAGGAAGCCTCCAGCTAACATGATACTCAATGGTGAAGAAAATATTTCCATCTAAGATTAGGAACAAGGCAAGAATGATCACTCTTGCCATTTTTATTGAATTTGTACTGGAGATCACAGCCAGTAAAATAAGGCCAGAAAAAGAAATAAAAAATAATAGAAAGGAAGATGTACAATTGTCTATATTCTCACACAAATAAGTACGTGCATAGAAAATTGACAGGAATGCAAAGAAAAGGTCTTAGGACAAATAAGTATCTTCAGCTGGATACAGTTCAAGTTATAAAAGTCGGATTTTAGGTTCATTTATAGCAATGAACTATTGGAAAATGAAATATTAAATATTGTATATCTAACACATGAACTATTTGTGGGATGAAGTTAACAAAGCATGTTTGAAGACGTATACACTGAAAAACACCAGACATTTCTGATTGAAGTTATAGAATACCTAAAGAAATGGGAGAGGTTCATTATGTTCATCAATTGGAAAATTTAAGATAGTTTGGGTATAAAGTCTGTCCCTATTTATCCATAGATTCATGCAATCCAAACTAAATCCCAATAGGCATTTTTATAGAAATTTAGAGTACTGATACCAGAATTTTTATCAGGTTTTCGAATAGGCAAAAACAATTTTGAAATAAATACGACTACATGTCTCAGGCCACGCTGTAAAGCAAAAAGAATCAAAATTATTATGCAATGCTGACATAAAGACTTATGGCTCAATGAAGCTATCAATTTACAAATAGACTCAAAGATATTTCAGTGGGAAATGGATAGTCTTTCCAAAAAATGGTCCTGAAAGAACTAAACTTTGACACTGCAGAAAAAGTTAACTAAAAATGAATCATAGACTCAAATATAAAAGCAAAGGCTTTAAAATTTCTAGAAAAAAAAAATGTAGGAGAAAGGGTTTGTTACCTTGGAGTAGGCAAAGATTTCTTAGGACAGAAATAGCATTAGTTTATTATAAAACACCGATAAATTGAATATCATTAAAATTAAAAATTTTGTCCTTTGAAACCATCAATATAAACAACAAGGCAATCCTGAGAACACAAATAATATTCTCAAAATACACAATTGGCAAAGATTGTGATCCAAGATTGCATAATAACTCAATAACAAAAAGTCAATCAACCAAATAAGTAATTGCTGAAAGAACTCAATAGTCACTTCACCAAAGAAAATATATAAATCACAACAGGCATATAAAAAAATACTTAATACCATTTTCCCTGTAGAAGAAATACCAACTGACACTCCAATGAGATATCACTGTACACCTACCCAAAGAGCTAAAATTACAAAGATTGACAATCCCAGATATTGGTGGGAATAGAATATGGTACAACCACTTTGGAAAAACAGTTTGGCTTGCTTCTCATCAATTAAACACACATCTACCATCTGATGTAGACTTTTCACTCTTAGGCATTAAGTTAAATAAAAGTACGTATTCCACACCAAGGTGGCACACAAATGTCTATGACATTTTTATTCATAGTAGCCCCAAATTTGAAATCCATCCATTGATGAATGTGTTAATAACATATAGTAGATCCATTCCATGAAAAACTATTCAGCAATGAAAGGATAAACTACTGATATATGCAGCATTATGGATCAACTTCAAAAACACCATGATGAGCAAAATAAACCAGATGCTATGAGCACATACTATACAATTGCATTAGATGAAATTCAAGAAAAAACAACGTTGATCTACAGGGACAAAACACAGATTAGTGTCAGCAAGTTGAAGTTGGAGAGAGGTAGACAAAGCCACTAAATGTTCTATTGATGTGGTGGATTACATGGATGTAGACATTTGTCCAAAATCTTCTGAACCATACACTTAAAAGAGTGCATTTTATTGTAGGTAACTAAAATCTTAGATGCACCTCAATAAAATTTATTTACAAAATAAAATAGAGAGCATGGTGTAGTGGAGAATAGCATTGACTCTACTCAGATTGCCTGGTTTCAAAATCCAGGCCTTTCGCTTACTGGCTGTGTGACCTTTGATAAATTACTTAATCCTCTGTGCCTTGGTTGACCAGTAAGTAAATATAATGATGCTGTTTGCCCTATAGAACAAGTTTAGAACACTGCTTTGGTAATTAAAGGACACTATGTTATCACTCATTAAATTAGCAAAGAAACTTTAAAATCACAGCATTATGTTGGGTCTAGACCCATGTGAACAGGACAGGCATATTGTGAAGTAACAAGTCATTGAAACATATACATTCCCTTAAAGAAAAAATACAACATCCAAAGACTTTCAAGAGTAAACTCCTTTATTTTAAGAAACCAACTTTTCTTCTCTTATTTTCCAAAGTAGATTGCTAACTCCTCTGATGGCTAGATATTCCACTGATAATCACAAGAAGGTTGTCTGCAGGGGCCTGACTAGTCATCCCTCAGATTCTCCTACGGGCAGCACTGGTGGCTGCGGATGCGCCCTGTCCTCAGAGATTGTGTGTAGGGCGTTACCATACTGACACAGGCATGTGTGTTTATAATGCAGGGTTATTCCTCAGTTCAGAGAAAATAGCACCCACATTGAGTGGGTTGGGAATAATTAAAAACACTTAATATTTCTAACAATAAGAAATAGAAGGTCTTGGATTGGGTTCTGAAGAGTAGGCTTTTAGAAATGTGGTAAGTGGCATCAGATCGGGGGACAAACCTGATCTGGAGTCAGCTGTACCCTGTGGCAGGCCTTGATTTAGCCTTTCTTGTGGACACTGCAGAGACACAGGAGCTTCAGTGACAGACCAGCATGGTGTAACTAGTATTTAGGAAAATGAATTTGGCAGATGTGCAAAGCAAGGAGAAGGCCTAAAAACAGTCATCCAAGAACTTCTCGTCTCATCAGTCTTTCATCCAGAAACTCAACTTTCATAGCATCAGGTAAAATTTATTTGCAAGGCATCATCGAAAATTTGGCTCTCCTTATTTTTACTCCCTTTCTTACAGTCTCTAATGGGTTGCTTCCCTGGTAGCCAGGTAGCCCTCCTCAGTGGCCTCTATACACAATATGCTTCTTTATGCATCATAGGTTCTCTGTACTTTCTATACCGATGAGGTCTCAACGGCTCTACAGCAGTCCTCAAGCTCAACCCTTCTGTCAAGGTCCTCCTCTGTGGTGAAACCTTCCTGAGGTTACATAGCCATGCTGGGCTGTTCAGCACCACCACTACCATCTCTTGGAGCTCACAGTTTGGTTATGGAAACCCCTTGGTGTGCACCGATGCAACATTTAATACCACTGATCACAAGTGATCCCAAAGGCCATTATTGACTTGAATATTTGCTGATGCAAAAATTTTCACCTGTGTAACTCATGAGGAAGTTGTGGGGTGATATCCTATAGGTAAAGATAGAGTTTAGCAAACCAGACAGGATATTTATTTCAACACGGTGTTTTGTGTGTAATGTCCCTTATAAACCTATAAAAACTTTCTTTGTGAAAAATAATCATTGAAATGCAGAGAAAATATTGGAGATGTTGAAAAGTCACTAACATGGTGGGAATATGTGTAAAAGAAAAGAAAGGTGCACCTGGGGAAATGGAATGCAGAAGAAATGTGGGGGAGTGAAAATGCACACACACACAAAGAAAACCCCAGCAAGCTGTCATTAGGAAGAATGCAGATACAAGAAAATGAGCAGAGTTGATTTCTCTGATCTGCTGTTGGTTAGATTTCTGATTTTGGATAACTCACAGATGGCTCTTGACCTTCATTTTCTTCACTTCAAAAATCTAGCAAGCCGAGCAACCTTTAAGAGTCCTGCTATTCTGAGCATGGGATCATTATAAAATATACAAAAATATTTAAAATTATAATAAAATAATAACATTTTATTATTATAAATGTAATTATAATTTTAGCAATGTGGGAGTCCTTAGCTAACATGGATTCACAAAAATAAAAATTGACCTTTCTTTTCATTTTCCCCTTTAAATGTTACCATCTTCAAGTGCTGCAGGACCACCCCTTCCTTTGAATAATGTTAGTTTTACAAAGCCTTTTTAAAATTTTTTCATTGTATTTATTTCTATTACCATTTAGTCCTCTTATAACCCTCCCCCCAAACAATACAAAGTTTTTCAAATATAACTTCTCTATTATTACTACTTCTTAGCCAAGGAAGCAGAAGTTTAATTTGTTCAAGAAGAGGGTGACAAGGGTAGGATTTAGATAAGCAAATATGAAAGACCCATGGACATGGACAAGGAGGTGGGGATTGACTATAAGAGAGGGGAGGAGAGGACAGGGGAGAGCAATGGGGGGGGGGATTCAATAATTGTAATACAGCAATAATAAATCAATTTTTAAAATATATATGTTTTTAAAAAGAAGAGGGTGACAACTTCTCACAGGGCTTTTATGTGTTATTGAAGCATCCTATCCATCTACCATCCATCTATCCATCTATCATCTAATCTATCTCCCTCTGCCTCTCTATCCCTCTGCCACTCAGCCAGTCCAGAAAATGTACATATTTTATACCTGGGAATAACTAAGTTCTCACTAGTGCCAGTTTTGCATCAAAATGAACAGAAGCCATGTAATGCAAATGCACTCAGTTTAGCCTTCCTTAAGATATTCTTATTTCCTTTCTTGTATCAGAAGATTTCTTTAGGGGAATCAGGCAAAGAGATATGAGCCAGTGCCATTTTGTTATGATATGTCAAGGCTCTGTTGTTTATTTTAAGAGCAGCTGCTATTTAGTAATCCACAGTCCTAATTTTATTTTGGAAATGACTTTCAGTTTCCACTGGGCATGAATGTTTAAGGCATGATTATTATTATTTGAGACCAAAGTTTATTCTATGGAACTCAGCAGAACATTTTCCAAACCTCAAGTAGAATGTTGAGGTTAGAGGTTAGAGGACATACTATTACTGGGGGATTCTGTGAAGCATGCACCCTATACTTGACCACAGATACACAATGATGCACATACATGCTGAAGAAGGAATCAAAGGAAATCTATCAACAGATGACATATTGCACATGGCCTTTTGGCAAAGGGTACACACACATACACATCTAGAAATTGAAGGAAATGTGGCCACAAATTTTGTTTACCAAAATTGTTCCTTGAGATGAAATTTCAGAATAGTCATTAGCTCATTAGAGAGAGAAAGACAGAGAGAGAGAGAGAGAGAGAGAGAGAGAGAGAGAGAGAGAGAGAGAGAGAGAGAGGAGCAGAGGAGAAGGGGGAGGGAGAAAGCAGAAGAAGCCTTAAGCCACTGGACACCTTGTTTGTCCAAGGTTAACCTGCAGCATCCTATCTATAAAGCAATTTTCCTTTCAAGGACACACCAGACTTCCCATTTCCTGTTAAATGTGAATAATGAAATAGATACAGACGTTGGATAACTGAGCTGGAAAAGGAAATTTTCTTCTTTCCCCTGGCATCCAGGAGCTCAGAGTTCATAGCAATTTCTGCTTCTACCCTCTCCCTTCCCCCCACCTCCTACCCTCTGCACGGGTTTGGGTTGCGCATGAAAAGGGAGATTCTGTGACTAATATCAATGAGACAAAGAAATGAAAGCTCTCTAATCCTTGGGCCAGGCGCCAGCCTCCCCACTGTACGGGGCCATTGGCCAGAAATCCCACTGCACGCCGGGCCGACCGCCAACCGGGATTGGATACAATGAGTTTCACAGCCACCTTTTCAGAACTGACAGCGAATGTCGAGGCACCAACAGTCTTTGATAAAAGCTCCCACTTTCTCTGTAACATTTCTACCCCAGAATAATAAAGCTTTTTATTCTTCTTATAAAGTGGTACTCCCTTGAAGATTGCTTAGTGCTTTTATTTATTTATTTTTCAAATTTTTTCATTGCGTTTACTAGGGTGACATTAGTAAATAAAAGTGTATAGGTTTCAAGTGTACAATTCTATAGTAAGTACTTCATCTGTATATTGTAGTGTGTGCTCACCACCCAAGTCAAGACTCCTTCCATCTCCATTTATCCCCCCTTACCCTTTCCCACCTCCCTTTCCCATAGGCAACAGTATGGTGATTACCAGTATGGTGCTTGATGCTTTTAGAAACACAAACTCATTCATCTCAATGCTTACAGTGAGAAGGGGTGGGACTGGTGGCCAAGAAGGAGAGATCAATATTCTCTTCCTGTTGAGAGAGGGGGGTGGGGGGAGCACATTACTCTATGCAACAGTTCATTCTGCTATTGAAATTTCTAGACAAGTATCACAGGAATATCCTCCCTTAACTGAAATGTGTTTGTCAGGAGCGAACTAAACCTTGCTGTGTGATTCCTAATGAGTTGTTTACTTAGAAGGCCTTCTCTTTAAGACGGAGGTCTTTTAGAAGGCCAAACACATACACAAGCCAGTTAATATTGGCACCCCTCACTGAAGTTTCTGGCTGTTTTAGATTTAAATATTGATTTTTTTTTTCCCTCTCTCCTTTCCTCGTTTCCTCACAATGGCAGCAGCTGTCAGGAAGTTGGAAACTTCTTGCAGAGAAAGCACCCTAGAGAATATGAATGCCATTAAAATAGTTTTTACCTTTTACATTATTGTTGTTCTCCAAAGCTCTTGAGTCACTGGCTGAATATTGGGTAACCCAGAAGAGCTGTGCCTCCACTGGGGAAACACTGGATCTGATTTCCATTAGAGATTCTGAATTATTTAGTGGGAACTGAGTGCCCCAATCAGCTGCCTCGGGGCATCCATTCACATTCGGTGGGTACTGAGGCCTCATTCTCTTGAAACCAGAGCATACACGCAATTTGCAACTTGTTCATTTTCATTTCAAATGGTTAGGGAAAAGAAAACTTAGTTTCCAAGACTTCAGTTGTGTATAATACATATCTAGTATGCCAAGTGAAGCCTACCATGTTAAAAATGAAAAGAAATGTGAATACCTCATTTAATCACAACCTGTTCTCATTTTCAAGTTTTGCCTGAATATACTCTGGCATATAATTTTCAGATTTTGCATTCTTTCACACTTTAAATGAATAGTAATTTGCTGTAAGAAATTAAATTCTTAGCGCTCATTGTTTTATATTTAATGGAATGACAGTTTTGACTTACACTAGTAGAAATTTCAGTGGAAATCTAGAAAATAAAGTAAAATTTAGGCTGAAGGAAAAAGCTAATATATAGATATATAATATATACTTCTAGCCCTGGCTGGTGGCACAGTGGATAAGGAGCCGGCCTGCGAATCCAAAGGTCGCTGGTTCGATTCCCAGCCAGGGCAACATAACCAGGTTGCAAGCCAGGTCTCCAGCCAGGTCTGTAGCTGGAGACAGGTGATAGGTAACCACACATTGATGTCTCTTTCCCTCTCTGCCTCTCTCTCTGTATCCTTTCCTTTCTCTCTAAAAATAATAAAGAAAATATTTTAAATATATATATATATATATATATATATATATATATATATATATATACTTCTTTCTATCTCTTTCTATGTGTGAAAGAGTAGCCAAAAGTGAGACAATGCAACTGACCACCTATTTGCATTTTTTCCCATGACCTCGGATGCTTATAAGATTTTAGGAGACACATCTGAAGAGATGAACAAGAGTCCGAACTATGGATCACCTTGACACATTCTTAAGCAAGTTGGACTTTATTTTATTGTGTAGTTGTTGCTTGACGTGATTTAAGCCATGGAGCACCATACATCAGATTTCCATGTTAAAGGTCTCACTCTGCTGCATTGAGTAGGTAGAGTAGAAAGAGTGAGTGTGAAACAAGAAAACCAGTTGGGATGATTCAGGCGGGAAATCCTGCTGGCTGACTAAATCCAAGACAATGGAAGGACAGTTGAGACAGAAGACTTGACAAGAAGCAGTGGATGATTGGGTATGAGTGGTAAGAGGTGATTAAAAATGATCAAATGTAACCCTTAAAATTTCAACTTTGTGGATGATGGTGCAACCTTTGAGATAGGGAACAGGATTGGACAACTAGAAATTAGTCCACCTTTGGAAATGTTGCATGTGGAGGTTTATGTGCAATTCAAGTGGTGAATGTATTGTTTAAGGAAGATTTAGAAGATGTTGTGGCACAAGTTGACAATTTAAATTCACCTTTTATGTGTTTTCCTCTGGCTTTAATTAGTCTGTGTATAATGCCTCCCTGAATTTATACAAGAAGTTCTCAACCCTCTACTAAAAATCCTTCCAAACTAGAGCTTGCCCTTTTAAAAAAGGGGTATTTCATTTCTTTGGGATGCTCCTATTCTAAAGTGGAAAGGAGAAACTTTGCTGATGACCAATTCTTTTGCTTTTCTCACACTGGGAGGCAACTATATTTTGGGGGGTCTTCATATCAAAGTGGAGAAAAGGGAAGTTATGTATTTGTTTAAATAAAAATCTGGTTTTCTGCTACTTTTAGTTCTGCTACTTTTAAAAGACAATGTTGGTAGCTTCAAAAAGTCTTTTCTCCCACTCCTATCCATAGGCCTGCACCCTTCTCTTACTCAATTAAACAATTATTCTGGTAAATATTTAATAAACTCTCAAGCAGATTTCTGCTATGGCCCAAAGTCTATAATTCCAGTGTCTTAAGTTCTCCTTGCATTTTGTTTTCTTTCATTATGTGCCTGCTTGTGAATCCGCTTTCTTGTTTTGTTATCTTTTGGTTTGTTAGTTTGGCTCTCTGTCTGCTATATTTGCCACCTGAACCTCTGCTCCCCTGACACAGCTGGTTGAAATCTCTCTGGAATTATTTTTGCAAGTGTAGGGCTCAGTACCTGTGTCCAGGTAATTTTACATCCTTATTCTATACCATCCTCCCCCAACTTTAACCTTATGGTACACTCATTTTGGCCTCATCCTATTTGGAGAGTGCGGGTGAGTTTGGAAGCAAGAAAGCAATGGTTGATTTGTGCAGAATATCCAAAGGCTTGGAATAATTACTAAGAAAAAAGTTTAGCACAAATGGGAATTTTGTTGAAAAGTGAAAAACAAGTATATTTGAGAAGTAAATATAGAATAAAGGTTTCCTGAAAAACTAGAAAAGAGCAGGTTGATAGTAAGAAGATGACTTATAAAAGTGAACATTTATAAATTAATTCAGGAATATAATTCAAGTTGCAATTATTTTCTTCTTCCAGGCACTGGGGTGAGCAGTTTGCAAATATCACATGGAATTCTCACAGCCCTATGAGGTAAAGAACACATTATCCTGTTTTTCAGATGAGATCGCACAGCAGGAGCTGGTCAAGCTAGGGTTTGAGCCAGGTCTCACCCAGACCTACTGTCCTTTTTCAGTCATCATCTGCCCCATTTTTGCCTTACACTTCTGCCACGTAGCATAACATTTTGATCTGTGGGAAATTAATCAGTAGGACTACGTATCATTTGAAACTGTAAATTGTTGGAGAAAAATCACAATGGAATTCAGATAAGACAGATTTCCACCCTAAAGTGTGGCCTCCAGTTTCAGGAATCGTTAGAAATGCTCTCAGCTTCAAATAACAGAAAACCAGACTAACAACATCTCATGTAACATGACTCTGGAAATAAATGGTTGCTGGCATGGATTCAGTATCTCACAAATTTGGAGCCTCTTTTTGTGTCTCTGACTCCTGATGTCCCGTGGTTGTGTCTACAGGGTAGCTGGCTCAGTGGGGTGAGGCTGGGAAGAGGGTTTCTTCTTGAGTATCTCTTTTGAAAAAACTTTTTAAGTGATACTAGAGAGAGGGGAAGGGAGACAGAAAAAGAGAGAGAGAAACATCAATGTGAGAAAGAAACATTGATCGGTTGTCTCCCGCATGCACCCAGACTGGGGCCCAAACCCATAATTCAGGCATGTGCCCTGACCAGAAATTGAACTGGTGACCTTTCAGTTTGTGGGATGATGCCCAACCAACTGAGCCACACTGGCCAGGGCTTCAGTATCTCTTTCTCATCGAGAAAAAAAAGAGTGAATCCTTCCAAAGGCTCCTAGGAGGCACCCCCTTACATGTTATTAGCCATGGCCAGGTTGTGTATGGCCTTTCCTGGAATGAAGGTTGAGCACATTGAGGATAAGATTTTTTTCAGCCTCTGTAAAGGGAGGGGGCAAAGGAGATGGAGGTTGCAGAAAGCTATGGGGTAACCAGCCAAGACATCTGCTACAGCTATTACATCGCATGGGCAGATGGTTTTCTCTTCAATACCATGAATAAATGGCAATGATACTTCCCAAAAGGCCAAACATAGTCATCTCACCTACCTGGGGTTTTGCTGCTATTTTTTGATGCTGACTTTCAGAGCCTGAGTTTGATTACCAATTTGTGTGCACTGCAGTGGACTATGTAAATATTTTAGATATTAACAAGTTTGTTTCTCTGACTCAAGGAGCAGGTAACATTAGCAGCACTTTTTTTCTAG
The DNA here is from genome assembly GCA_004026585.1 of Noctilio leporinus. Taxonomy (NCBI): domain Eukaryota; kingdom Metazoa; phylum Chordata; class Mammalia; order Chiroptera; family Noctilionidae; genus Noctilio; species Noctilio leporinus. Next base: position 207,750 of record PVIW01001675.1, on the reverse strand, counting down.
CATAATGTTTCAAATAAGAAAATACTGAACGCCTAAGATATATTCCTAATAAGTCATACTAATGCTTCACCCAGCCAAATAATTTACCTCTAGCAGTGGCACACAAGATGTGTGGTATTGCCAAGTGTTATTAAAGGAGTACTAGAATATATATTAAAGAAGATGAATTTTTCCTAACCAGCCAATCATCTACCTCATTTTGATGAATTTTCTAAACCCTGTCTGCTGTATTTTGCTAGAAGCCAGTAATAGGAAGCCTGCTTGTCTTTCCTCATGAGCCCCACTCCCAGCTTCAGATTTATCCATAAGAAAGGCAATATTTGGAGCTTCTATTTGTTTTATCCTGTTTTAGTTATTTATTTTTTAAATTTACCAGTTGGCTTAGAACTTGAATAGTAAGGTAATGTGTTATTAACTGGGTCCTTCCTGAACCCCACCCATAAACAACTTCTGCACATAATTTCTTCTCTTTCATGCAATAGCTATTTGACTTTATATCAGCCCTTCCCTACCTTTATTACTAGCTTACACTATATTCTCTGATATGGATATATAACCATAATATGTTTATTAGCACATATTGTGTTCTTTGATGTGGATATACCAATGGATCTGGAGGCTTTGGATTAACATTAGCAGAAAAAAGTACACTAATGAAAACAAAACTACATTAATTTAGCATGTTCCTGGTGTTGTTAGCAGTAGTTCTCTTCCATGAAAGTGGTAGAGACCTCTGGAGTCAGATACTGGAGGAAGAATGATAAGATTTGAATCTAGTCCTAGTTTAACTTTTCAGGATTCCATTTTTTTTTTTTTTTTTTTTCAATTTTTAAAAGGGAGACTTAAAAATATAAATAAATGGTTTTTGAGGACTCTCAACACCATAACCCTATGAGTCTCTTGTATAGTCCTGGCCACTCCATTGCTACAAATTCCATTACTGATTGGTCTAAAAATGATTTCATCTAACATTTTCTCCTCCTGCTCCCAATAACGTAAGAGAATGAATCACAAAGAACCAAGCCAGTTAGGTCATTTCTTTTCAGGTAGTGCAATTCTAATTGAACTATTACTGTGTTAAAAATACTCAACACTTAGTGGCATTGACTGGCTCATAATTCCACAGTTTGTTTAGGGCTTGACAGGCCAGTTGACTCTGCCCCATTTGTGACTAGAAAACTTCCAAGATGTCCTTCAATCACACATTCGATGGCTGCCTCTTCCTGGGCGGCACAAACAGAGGGGGCCATGTGCTTCTCCATATGGCTAACTTATGATTTGGCATTATGGTACTGGGTTTGAAGAAGGAACCTGCCAAAGGACAAACCTCAGTGTACAAGGGTCTATCAAACCACCACTTGGTTCACACCAGCTAATGTCCCACTAACAAAAGGACAAACCCAAAGTCAATATGGGAGGGGACTGTGCAGAAAATTACTATCAGGAGATGGGGTTCATGGGGACAAAAATAACAGTCAACCAGAGACACCAGTATGGGATTACTGATTCAATACATTTATACCAGTGAGTTTACTGGAACTGCTTCTGACACAGCCTTCTATGGTTAATGTTTTGTCCTTTGAAAATAAAATCACACCAGAATTGATAAATCTGTGAGAGATCCGTTTTTCTTGAGTGAACCCATTAAATCAAGCATCTAGCTTGTTCTGCCACCAATCACATGGATGATATTTAGTATCTGTTGCCCACCCACCTTTTACCCCCTACTTCTTTTCAGACAAGACAAATGGAATGAAAACTCTGGCCTGGGTTGGGGTGAGAGCTGGAGAATTCCATTCCTTCAACATCACCCTTCTCTTGACAAGCTAAGCAGCCATTTCACATTTAGTGATTAAGTATAGCACTTGTTCGCGGAGGCTACTGCGCGCAGAGCTGAGAATCCGCTCCTGACTGCCCCTGTCAGAGGAAGGGGTGCTGTTGGCTGACAGGGCATCTCTAACCTCTTCCTGAGCAGCGCCCAGAGCAGCGCAAACTGCCGCCATTGATTTCTCTACACAGATAATTGAAAACAGCTTGTACCGAGATATTTCATAACCGTCATCACTGACGATGAAAAGGCCTTAATTCATGGGAATATATGACAGCCCTCCTTGCAAAACTTAAAATTGGTCTGAAGAAGCATTTTTTCCCTTTCCGTGGAATATAGATATAATTTAAAAGCAAAATGCAGAGGAGTCAGGCCAAACAATTTCAAAGTAGAGATGAAAAGTTAAGGGCAGAGGGAATTTAAAGAGAGACTTGAAGCAACGTCCCTGGCCACAGAAACTGACACCAAACCGCATGGGATATCGAAGTACACACGGAATATCGCTACAACTTGCACATTGTCAGGAGTTTGAATGTTATACAAGAAACTTCAAAAGTTTGGCTCTGTACCATCTAAATTTGGAAATCTGGTGATTCTCGTAAGAATTAAGATTGTTTTAAAACAGGCACATTTAGAATGAGAAAACAATCCAAAGACTTTAAAACTAAATCGGTAACACGAGTTTTGCGCGCAATCATTTCTGAAGGGCCAGCACATTTGTTTCTTCTTAAACTAACAACACCCAGCCTGACATGATAATGAAACTAGACGAGCTCAAGCCGATGTCTTCTTTCATATATTTTTTCATTTTAAACTTTTGGGTATATTTATTCCACTTTTCTTTCAGCCTAAGTTTTCGGTATGGTATCTTATCTATTACTGTCAAAATTTGTATGTCTTTAATTTTTAAAGACATTTTTATAAGCTACAGGAAATTTTTTTAAAAAAATCAAGGCAAACTTAGGTTAGGACTTCGATGTCAGAGCCAAGAGGATTTTAAATAAACAAAGCATCCCAGGTGAGAGCAACCAAGCCTTTCTCCCTTTACCTGTCTCCCACCCCACAGTGCAGAGAACAGTGCTAGAAACATAACCATTTCATCAATGTAATCACACCCAGTGTATTTTCAGAGGTATAGTTTATGGAGCACTTACCACATGCTAATCATTTTTCTAACTATTTTCCTATCCAGTATCTTATTAAATGGCCTGACAACAATTCCCCTTCGTTGGTGGTGGTGTTGTCTATATTTCTGATGAGGAAGCCGAGGCTTGGTAAGAGAAAGAATGGTACAGGACCAAGTTCGCCTAATTTATAATCAATAAGCGCAGGGTTGTTCACATTGATCCAGGAAATGCAAGAAGAAAGGGAACTCTAAGACCCTTTCTTTGCTGATAATTAGATTGATTAGTGAAGGAGAAACATCCTTCCTTGTCATCATTATCATATCATATCCTCCATGTAGTTGTAGTTTTTCAGCATCTGTCCTCTGTGTAAGTCCTGGTCCTTTCCATCTGTATGAAACTGAGCTAATCATCTTTATGCCTTCGATGTTATAGTCTACAGAGTCAGAATCTAGAGAGCTGTTGCTCAATGTTCCAGTCTCTGAAAATCAGCACACACAAAGGTCTCAAGGGTTGAAGCCTACAAAGGGCTGTGGGGATGAAGCCATAGATAGCTTATTAAAAAGATATTTTGGAGCCTTGGATGGCTCAGTTGGTTGGAGCATTGTCTTATGTACCAAAATGTTGCACGGTTGATCCCTGGTCAGGGCATATACTTAGGTTGTGGGTTTGATCCCAGTTGGGGTGTGTATGGAGGGCAACCTGTTGATGTTTTTCTCTCACGTCAATGTTTCTCTCTCTCTCTTCCTAAAATCAATAAAGATATCTTTGGGTGAGAATTACAAAAAATACTGGATTTTTGAAAATACCAACCACTTATAAATGCAATGGTAAATATTGCTCAAACAATATACTTTGAGAATGGCTTTAGTGAAGGTTTCTAAAGTGAGGGCCTTGAACAGAGATCTTTTCTTTTTTTTAAAGATTTTATTTATTATTTTTAGAAAGAGGGGAAGGGAGAGAGGCAGAGAGGGAGACCGACATCAATGTATGGTTGCTTTCCACCTGCCTCCAGCCACAGACCTGACTGGAGACCTGGTTTGCAACCTGGTTATGTGCCCTGGCTGGGGAATTGAACCTGCGACCTCTGGGTTTGCAGGCCGGCGCCTTATCCACTGTGTTACCAGCCAGGGCTCAGAGATCATTTTGAAGCTACTTTTATCTTTGTAATGAGTTCTATTAAGAAATCTCCTTCAATAAAAATAAATGAAATTTTAAAATGTAGGAATAAATTTAACCAAGGATATAAAAGACCTGTACTTGGAAAATTTTAAAATGCTGAAGAAGGCGTGGAAGCACATACCATGCTAATGGATAGGAAGACTTAACATCATTAATATGTCCATACTACCCAAAGCAGTCTATAGATTCAATACAATTTCTATCAAGTATACCAATGGCAGATTTACAGAACTGAAACAAATATTCCAAAAAATTATATGGAACAACAAAAGACCCTAAATAGCCATAGCAATCTTGAAAAAGAGCCATAAAGTTAGAGGAATTGACATGACCATAGGAATGAAACAGTATGATACTGGAATAAAAACAGACATATAGATCAATGGAACAGAATAGAAAGCCCAGAAATAAACCCACACCTTTATTTATGGTCAATTAATTTTGACAAAAGAGGTAAGAACATACAGTGAGGCAATGATAGCCTATTCAATAAATGGTATTGGGAATATTGGGCAAGTCCATCAAAAAAAAAAAAAAAAAAGAAAAGAAAAAAAGAAAAGAAAAGAAGCGAGGCTATCTTCTTGTACCATATACAAGAATAAATTCAAAATGGACTCAAGACTTAAATATTAGCCTTGGCTGAGTGGGTTAGTTGATTGGAACAGCATCCCATATACCCAAGGTTGCAGATTTGATTCCTGGTCAGGGCACATACCTAGGTTGCGGGTTGATCCCCAGTTGGGAAGCATATGAGATGCAACTGATCAATGTCTCTATCTCTCTCTCTCATATTGATATTTTGCTTGCTGTCTCTCCTTTCCTCTGATGAGGATTAAAAAAAGAAAAAGAAAAAAAGACTTACATATTAGAATCAAAGCCATAAAAATCTTAGTAAAAAATATAGTAAAATCTCAGACATTGCTCATATCAATATTTTTTCCTATATCTCCTTAGCAAGGGAAACAAAAGAAAAATTAAACAAATGGGTCTATATTAAACTAATGATGTTTGCTACATCATCAGCAAAGGAAAATATCAACAAAATGAAAAGACAACCCATTGAATAGGAGAACATATTCACGAATGATGCATCTGATAAAGATTTAATATCCAAAATTTATTAAAAACTTATAAAACAACACAAAAATAACCCCAAAAAAATCCAATTAAAATGGGCAAAAGACCTGTACAGACACTTCTCCAAAGAGGACATACAGATGGCCAGTAGACATATAAAAAGATGTTCAGTGTCACTAATCATCAGAGAAATGCAATTAAAACAACAATGAGATACCATCTCATACCTGTCAGAATGGTTATCATCAATAAATCAACAAGTGTTGCTGAGGATGTGGAAAAAAGGGAACCCTCATGGACTGTTGGTAGGAATACAGATTGGTGAGGCCACTGTGGAAAGCAGTATGGAGGACCCTCAAAAAATTAAAAGTGGAACTGCCTATGACTCAATGATTCCATTTCTGGGAATATATCCTAAGAATCCTGAAACATCAATTCAAAAAAATATATGCACCTCTATGTTCATAGCAGCATTATTTACAATAGCTAAGACTTGGAAGCATCCCAAGTGTCCATCAGTAGATGAGTGGATAAAAAACCTGTGACATATTTTACACAATGGAATACTGTTCAGCTATAAAAAAGAAGGATATCTTACCCTTTGTGACAACCTGGATGGACTTGGAGAACATTATGCTAAGTGAAGTAAGCCAGGTGTCAGAGAAAGACAAGTACCTTATGATCTCACTTACATGTGGAATCTAATGAACAAAATAAACTAACAAACAAAACAGAAACAGACTCATAAATAGAACAGACTGATAACTGTCAGAATGGAGGAGGTTTGGGGTACTGGGTGAAAAAAGTAAAGGGATTAAGCAAAAAAAACAAACTCATAGACACAGACAACAGTATAGTGATTAGCAGAGAGAAAGGGGATAGTGGAGAGGAGGTAAAAAAAAATTTATAAAGATCCCCTTCAAAGAATCCCAGCACTGGAGAGAAGAAAGAGGACAGAGACCATCAGTTGTACAATCTTGATGAGGAAACTGAGGCCAAGCAAATCAAGAACTGTATTTAGCTGCTCAGGAGCAGAGCTAAGGCTGAAAGTCAGTGTATTATTCTCTTCTACCACGAATATTGGTTTCATCCCAATAGTTCCTTCAGGCAGAATCTTAAGCATTGAACATGGCACTGTCATACAAGTTTCAGATGAGCTTGGTGACCTCTCCCAGTCACTAGCTAGCTGTGCGACCTTAGGCAATGTTCTACTTTCTTTGAGCCAGTTTTCACCTCTGCAAAACAAAGGTGTTTGATCTGATTTCTAGAGTCATTTTGCTACCATGACATCTGAGTCTGTGCTTTTAATCTATTTCTGAATGGACTTCTAGTTTTCACAAAGCACATGGGCCTTGTGAAAAATAATGTTGGAACCAAACTTCCAAAGACAAGTAAAGTAAAGGATAAAGCAGACATTTTCAGACTTGCAAGAACTCGGAGAATTTATTTCCCAAGTGCTAGGTTTTATTAAGCAATCTGTGGCTATATTCCAGCAAATCAAGAAACCAAGGAATGCATGCATGTCAAGAAGTGATTGACAAATGCAGAAATCCAAAGAAGTAGAACAATAAAATTTAAAAAACAGATGTACATAATTAAAGAATTTATTTAAAATGGAAAAAAAAAGTCCAAAAAAGAAAGTTATAAGGTGATCATTGTACAATATACCTAGGAAATAATTCACCAGAATTAGAACTAGAAACCAGTAGACACTGAGAAGTTCTTGAGGAGAAAGAATAGAATAGAATGGGTTCCAGAAAGGATTAGGGAGCTAAATGATACTGGTGATAAATTGGGGGGGGGGGGGGGGAGTGTGTATTTTGTCTTTCAACAAGAAGAAAGATAACTAACAGCAAAAGAAAGAAATTCATAAAAACTATCAGAGTCCAAACATGAAGTAGAGAAATAAGAAGAAGAAGGAGGAGGAGGAGAACAAGAAAGAAGAAGGAAGAAGAAGAAGAGGGGCAGGGAGGAGGGGGAGGAGAGAAAGAAGAAAAAGAATGAAAGAGAAAGGAAAAGAAAGAAAAAAAGGAAGGAAGAAAGAAAGAAAAAAGAAAAAGAGAAATCATTTGCTCCAGATGACAGGGACTTTGTTTCATTAACATCAGGGTCATGGCAAATGTTCTTGTCCCACACTATTTGCTTCTGTAGACACATTAATATGCCATGTCCATGAAACTCCATGTTCCTGTCTTTCACCCCTTAGGATAAAAACATTGGCAACACATAGAGCTTGTCATATTGGTACCAGGTAAAATGTCAAAGTCCATAGCTATCACAGGGAAGTGGGTTAACAGAAGCTGAGAAGTGGAAGAAAGGAGCAAAAATGGGGATGTACTGAAATTCACACAGTGTTGAGCTCTGAGGTGAGAGAGGGAGAGGGAATCGGGCTGGGGCGGGAGAACAGAGATTGCCATGTTTTGTTAACAAATCAAAGCTGTGGGTCCTGTGGATGGTATAAGGGGGCAGTGTGGTTGGTGGCCACAGCTATTGTGTAAACTATTCTTTGTTCCTTGTGAGCCTCTTGGGAAGCTCTTTCTCTAGGCTCAGGTAGCATCCTCAGCTACATTTGTATTTTATTGAATATTTATGGGTGTTCTGTGTAGATCTGTAGGGTTATTTCTTCGTGCAGTTTTCTGATACTTGGCTCTGTAAGTTCTATTACCTGCTTTGGTCTCCCTGACTTTCAGCTCTGTCTCCCCGACTCAAAGAATCTGTCAGACTGCTTCAGTTTCCCCTCCTGGAGCCACTGCTTGGAAACTCTCTGCAGTCCATAAGATGGTGTCATCATAGAGCTTATCTTATTTGATCTCTTCCTCTCAGAGATATTGTTTTACTACATGTAAATGTTTTTATGTAGGTGGGAGGGCAAGCCTGGCCTCTGTTAGCCCATTTTGACAGCATAAGTCATTAAAAATAAAAATAAACATAAACATAAAAAAGTCTGCCTTAAGCCCTGGCTGGTGGCTCCGTGGATTGGCACCGGCCTGGGAACCCAAAGGTCACTGGTTCGATTCCCAGTCAGGGCACATAACCAGGTTGCAAGCCAGGTCTCCAGCCAGGTCCTTAGCTGGGGGCAGGTGAAAGGCAACCATACATTGATGCTTCTCTCCCTTCCTTCCTCCCTCTCTAACCTTGCCTCTGAAAATAATGAATAAAATCTTAAAAAAAGAAATCTGCCTTTTTAGTCTCTGCTGTACCTGACAGCCAACTCTTTACTTAGCTTACCTCCTGGTTTTGAAGATCTAACTTAACCATCATTAAGCTGAGTATTCACACCAATTATATCTAGCAGCCAGTAACAGAAGGAAAGAAACTAATTAGATTTCTTATTGTTTATTCTGTACATTTCCACACAATTCACAATACAGAAAAAGTATCCAAAAAAGTAACTGTAACTAGTCAATTTCTTTTTCAGAGATTAGTTCAGTCTCCCAAATTAATTCCGTTGAAAATCTCCGCAGAGCAACACAGTGATCAGATATTTTTATATAAATAGGAAATGCAAGAAAATTAGGGAAAAATACTTTATGACTTTGTTACAAAAAAAAAACTCCATTCTTCCCTTCCCCACCCTACCCTTCCCACCCGCCCTCCCTCCATTTCCTATGCTCTGGATCCCATTGTACCTGGAAAAAAACTCCATCAGCCTATTGCCACAGCTGCTACTTTTTATTCTACCTGCCAGCTGGCAGCTTTGCAAAATCATGGCTCTGGGATGTGATAGGGCAGAATCAGAAATTATGAAAGAGCCCTTTATAATGTGTCTGAAACTCTTTGTGCAGATGTAGCCTTTGGGAGTGAACTGTCCACAGCCAAAGGTCCTCTGGCTGGCCAGGCACCTTTTCCCACTCAGAAATCAAAGTGAAATACAGTCATTCTTAGGGAACTGAGATCGTCCTCGCTATTCCTTTATTATTTACAGGAACGTTTTTTTCTCCCTTTCAGTCAGTTATGGTCTGTATCATATTCAGATACGTGGATGCCCACTTAACTATTGGGAATTTACACAGCAAAGAACCTAGCTAGCCTTTACTAAGACTAATTTGGACCCTAACTTCTTCAAAGATGTGTTCTGCAAAATATTCTAATTCTATTGGAATATTTTGTCTATTAAAGTTTCAAAATCAATTTCCAAGGTGGAAAGGGCCCCACACTTCCCAGCCCCAAGTCAGGATGTTAGCATCCAGTCCTAGCTGTGTTGGAAAGTATTCATGTGATCAGAGTCTCATTCCAACATATGGGGGAGGGGAGGCAGTGAATGAAAATTTTTATTGCTAATAAAACCCCAAAGGTCAGGGACCATCTGTATTCATTATACAAGGTGAAGTAAATATCAAAGCTAGAAGGTGTCTTAAAAGTGATAAATTTTGCCAACGTAATTGAGAGAATTATCCATAAGTTAAAAAAAAAAAAAAATAGAGTAAACCAGTTTAGGGCTGTCATCTGTTCATTTTTCCAAGTAAAGGCAATTTGTAAACATTTCATATCTTTCTAATTTTTAAACAAGAAAGGTTATATGTAAACCCCCAAATAAGAAAGTCAGACATAGTCTTTGAACTTGTTAGGATTGAACAGATTTGGATTTATGAAGAACTGCCTACATAGTCCTTATTTTTCTCACATTTAATTATAGACCAACCCGAGTCCATAGAAAGGTCTAACTTCCTCTGAGGATTTGAAAAACTTTTCCAAAAAGCAATCCAGTCCTTTAGACAATTCTATTAGAACATTCTTCTATTAGCAGAGCCCTCTTTTCCCCTTAAATGCCACATGTAATCTAATTCTTCTAAGCTGCATATATTAAAATTTTCATGATGATACCCCTTGAAGCCACTTTGATTGAGTTCAGTCCTTTCCTGTAGCTCCTGAATGTGTTTGTCGTGAAGATTAAAGGTGGCGGAGGGCATATGCTACTTATTTGTAGGTTATCATGGCAATTGGTGTGAAGACTAGAGCCTTGTTACTGTACTACTCTTGAGAATCTTTTTTCCTTTCCCCATCATCCGCTCTTCCTTCTCCTTTCCAAGCCAGGATCAAGGGTTGTGGGGAAGGAGAAGGGTTGGAAGCAGTTCATGAAGCTTTTTAGACTCCAGGTAGGGGCTCTCTCCTTCAGGCTCTCTCAAGACTGACTCCCTCCCGCGCTGGCTGACTTGAAATGTAAGACTCAGGCCTAATTATTATGAAGGAAAGATGGCAATTAAAACTGTAGGCCACTTACAGAGACATGACAGACACGCTAGTCTGGCCCTATTAAGGATAATAAGTTATAGAAATTGTTTCTATGACTGCTTTTTTTAAATCTGAAAATATAGAGATCTTCAGTTCCTCCAAATCCCAATCCCAACTGCACACTCCAAATGATAAATGAGTAGAAAGAAAAGAAAAATGAACAGCAGATCCTTTCTCCCTTTCATTAGTGAACTTGTGACTCCTCGGGCTTAGTAGAAATATATCTTATTCAGGAGATTAGGGAGCCGGTTAGCAATGAACAAAGTGTGTGTGTGTGTGTGTGTGTGTGTGTGTAAACAAAGCAAATTATTTTAGAATCATGAAGTACCTGCTTCTAAATGATCTGGAATATATTTACAATGACTGGTCTTTTTATTGAAAAAAATGTTTTAATTGCCATCTAGATGGTAGGAACCTGGGAAAAGTAGAGGGAGGAGTGGCTCAGAGTTATGTTTCCATCTAAAGTCAGAGCAATATAAATCTGGACTGTATCAGAAGAGTCTGTTAGTTCAAGCTCCCTCACCATTAAGAAATCACTTTTATATAATCCCTGATTCAGTTGTTTCATTTTCACTTAAATACTAGAAGAAATACCAACTGTGATAAGTTCTCGTTGTTTATTTTTAGAAAGCCCAGTCCATTTTTTTCTGAGTATATTGTTTAGGAAAATAATAAATCCTTTTATAAGTAATTAAGCTACCCCATTTTCATGTCTGTGCCTGGTCTCTCTGTCCTGGTTTTACTCTGCAAACCATCTGTCCTACAGACCTGGAATCTAACGGTCCTACTTCACCTGCCTCCTCCAAACATTCCTATCCTTCATCCAACTGTAACTCCTCTCCATGTTCCACATTCCTCCCGTACATAGTCACCAGTCAGCCCAGAAAGATGCCTTGTGTGTGTGAGATTCAGGATGGAAGAGCCTGTTTGTTCTCTCCTGTTCAAGTCCAGCACAGCTCTCCCAGTGAACTCGGCCTCTATGTACATGACTACATATTGCACTCTATGGTTTACAAACCCAGTCATAGACATAGAGCTGTGGAGTCCTGAACAGTAAGACCACGTCAATGCTTTTCGTACAGAATAATGAAACAGTATCACTTCACTAGTGACTTCTAAGGAGAGAAAACAGTACAGGATAACATCAACCACAGGTTCAATGCCTTTAAGTGAAATGACGTAATTCAAATGAAAGCAATTTTACCATAGACTATTTGATATAGACAAGAGTAAAATTCCTATGGCATCTCATCAATGTTATAACAAAACAATATTGAGACAAACATTGTTATTCGAGGACCTGCAGTACTAATGTAGATGCTGAGAATCACAATGTAGAAAAGCCAGTAAGTCATTCTCCATGTTCATTTCTTCTTATGAAATCTACCCTGGTACCAAAACATGTGACCTTTTTCTTTTCCTTTGAAATATGTCAAAGATGGGAAGCCACTGATAGCAAACACTCTGAGTTTGTAACTTGTTATTCTCAGTCCTAACCAACTCTTACTGTGGGAGCAAAGGTAAATATTTTCTAATTTATGGGAATCTGAATGATTGATGTAAGACAATATTGAAGACAATGGTGGAAAATTATTTGCTCAGAAAACATCTATTGCAGGCATGTTAATCTGTAATTTCTAAAGATCATAGATATAGCTGCAATTCTACCACTTATTATACAAATCTGTGCAAGCTGAAGCCACCACTCTGTTATTCCATTTATTCATCCAGAATGTATTATCAGCATTATCCACCTCATGAGTTGGTATTGAAAGCCAAGAGTGTCAAAAAAAGAAATAAATGCTAAAACACTGACACTTTTTAAATCACTGAAATAATTATAATAAACAGCCTTGGGTTATTTAAGTTATTTTCTATTAAAAATTATGTATTTCAATCTATTTTCTATTAAAAAATTATGTATTTCACTTCAGGATTGAGAAACAAGGTAGTTCCAGTCGTTTCCACCACCAAAGGCGCCCGTTGCAGATGCCATTTGGCTCAAAATATTGAAACTTTGGAAAATGGAGAAAAACCCAGAATCATCACTTTCTTATTTCTAGGGGAAAGCTACCCTCTGTGATTAGCCATGCCAGCGGCAGAAGCCAAGGCGTTTTCCATGATTGCCTTCATGCTCATGCACTTGGCTTCCAAATGTCTGTTAGGCAGAATTTTCTTCTGCAGTTATATTAGATTACATTTAATTCTAAGAATATCAAATCACAGCACTTTTTTTTTTTTTTTTTTTTTGTATTAGACAGACAGACAGTAAAACAGATTTTTATAGGAATGACTTAAGAATGCCTAAGGATGAACGAACATTCATCAAAATGCATAATGTTCCAGAGGTATTTTTGAGTAAGTCGTACCTTTTAGTAACTTTCTTTTCAATAGTTCTTACAGCTATGCTTAGTTGATTTAAAAATGTTTTAAATTATAATTAAGGTCATTGCCCCCAAGATTTTAGAGACTCTCACTTACAAAGTGATGTTTCAAAGATTAAAAGTCAAGATGTTCATCAATTTCTCAAATGAAATCCTGCCATTCCACAGAGTCATTTTAAAAGAAAAACTTAAAACCTCACAGAATCTAATTCCAGCTCCCTTAGGTAACAGGTCCCTAGGCACAACATCCCGCAAGGTGATCATGTGGCTTCTTTATAAATAGTACCAGTGCCAAAAATTTATAACTCCTAAGGGTGCCACTCCACTCTTGAACAATATTTATATTTCATCTTCTTTATATTTAACCAAACCCACTGGAAATTTTGCCTATTGTTTCAGATACGTTCTTGAGAGATGGGATAAATGAGTGTTAGCTCTCATTTTAGCACTGATTCAAGTTTCATCTTAAAGTTGGTTTCACAGACAATTTAACGCATTGTTGACTGGCAATGTTATACAAAAACTAATGCAAATGCCAGCATGAGTTAACTCATTATTGGTCAACAACATTTGGGCTTGAAAACACGAGTTTTTTCGTGACCAGTCAACAATGTGCTAAGAACAGTACCAAGACTCCAAGGAAAAGGAGATGCAAACTATCATTATTCCTCTTGCATATTCATATTCTCCCTTCATATTTTAATGGAAGTAAAAGGTCGCTGGCCAGAGTGACCTGCACCAGGAAGCCCTGGCTGAACCCCCTGGGCATGCTGCCCGAGGAGCCGGGGCTTCTGCACAAAACTTCATACAATGGAACTTGTCTTCTCTCCTAAGCTATCAGCTCCATAAGGTCAAGACTTTTGTTTCTTGTCTTCATTATGGCCTTCGTATGGTGCCTGCATCAGAGTATGTGATGCGTATATTGTATGTTGAAAATAAAGGACTAAATACACACATGTGTGGCTGGTTCACAAACATGATTGTATATAGAATGACTGAATAACTGAACATATATGTAATAGAGTCTGGAATCTGTCCACCATGAGGATACCATCCAACATTGAAATCTCTACTTTAAAATGTAATGCTTCAATAGCTTTAGAATTTTTCTTTTCCTGCTTCTTTCTGGGACCAGCCCACTGACTCTCAGTATCCTGGGAGAGCAGGCTGTCCCAGGGCACAACACCATGCTTAGTTCCTGTTTTCACATTTCTCATTAAACTATGGGAGACAGCCTAAAATCCACAGATAGCCACGGGGCTGTAACACATACATAACCCAGTCACACAGGTGACTTCTAGGGGGTACATTACTGATATCATTTGACGTGAAAGAAGCTTTCATGATTGTGGACTCTACTCTCCTTGCATGACTAAGAGAAATTTGCTAAACCTACTTGGTCGATTATGTCTCAGAGTAAGGCTTGCTGGAGCTCTGTAAGATGATCAAGGTCAGTGGATACCTAGTTGTCCTTCAGGCAAAATGGATAAAAATGGATATTTGTCCCAGAGGGTAATTTCATTTTGATCCATTTTGAGTATAATAGTGGAGGGTGATTTTTATCTGCATGAAAAAATTATTGAAGGTAGACGCAGCGAGGCCAGGAGTAGGACTGTGGCCAGGGTCAGACAATTGGAGGGACTAGAGATGAGTGATGATGAGGACCCAGAACAGGGATGATGGTGCCAAGGTTAATCTGAGAAGCCTGGCAGAGAAAAAACTGCAGGACTCACACATCAGCTGAATGTGCAATTCAGAGAATGAACAAGTTGATTCAGGGATGGTTCTATAAAATCTGGACTATTGTAAATGAAATAAACCAATGCTTAAGATTAGTTAGGAAACTCTCTAAATGCATGTTCTACTTTCTTTTTTTCTAAAATGAAAATAATCCATTTAAGTAGAGCAATGAGTAGTTTTAGTTGATGGTTATGATGAGCCATTTTATCAAGGATCCATTTTACTTTGAAATAACCTAACTGCATAAAATATTATGCTGTTTCCATGATTTCATTAGCTACTCCTACTGGAAGGAGGCCAAACTACTCAGACCCCAGCCCACATCGGACTTATGACACTTCCCTAGCACCAGCCTCCCCTAATTAGTATCATTAGGCAACCTATTGAGTGCTTGTTCCATAAAGTCAGTTTTGAGATCCAAATCCTCCACTTGAGATCCAAACAGATCTCTGGGCTCAGGTAGATGTCATGTTTCATGGAAGGTAATGTAAGCAATCACAAGACCCCTGTGTCATTGATTTCATGACACTAGCAGATGCCCTGTGCAGCTGAAGTGCTGTGCAGCAGTAGAACTAAGCAGAGAATAGTAGAAATAACAGTGTATACTACATGGAAAATCTCTGTTACCTTTCTTGGCCTATTGGTGTTAAGTAGACTTATACGGATGACTAGCATGCTTCTAAAATGGTTTTTTCTTTCCTAAATCTATTCAATACATGTGTTTATGATCCATATACACATATATGTATACAAATAAATACATTTCTGTTAGGAGGCACTGGCATATGCATGGAGTATTTCTGATATGACATACAAGCATCAATGTTTATATGTTTATCAGGATAGCATTATTGATCTTCAGAAACTGGGACGAAGACACTACACAGCACAGAGGAACACCTTAACATGGCGTGCGATACCCACCTATGGCCTTATTAGCACTTTCTATAAAAAGCAGGTTCTACTTTTATACTTAAAAAAAAGATCTAAATAGTTTAAATAAAGTTGGCATGTGGAAAATAAAGCTGCTGCCCCACATTCTCTAAGACATGGGCCTTTTGAGAATCTAGTAAATACATTTCAGTAATCCTTCAGCAAAGAAACTGTCGCTGGGTCCACGTGAAAATTAACTACCTGTTGAGCATCTTTCAGTGCAAACAGATCTTTTAAGCACTAGAGCCAGCTATTATGAAAAGACAGGGCATCTGGGGATGAAAGGCTTCCCAGCAGTGACTGCTAATTTTATGACTATGCTTGCTAGCTAAGTTCTGTCTCAGAAATTGCATCTGTTTTAGGTTGTAACCTCTATAGAGGTAACCAAAACTCTCCAAATGGAATTCCCAGCCCTGGTTTTATTTCCTTCTTGGGCTCTGTGCTGTATCACATCCTTGAACGTGATAAGGCACAGCTTCACTGGTTTCTGTTTCATTAACGGCGTAGAACTGGAATAGAAGGCTTCAAAAATGACTGTCTTCAAGCTTGTATCATGTTGTCTTTTAATAACACTCCATTTCTCATCCCTCCATCAGTCTGATCTAAAAATGGCATCCCAAAGCAGACAGGGCCCGGACACAAAGGGCTCCTCTGAGCCAAACCCAGAGGAATGTCAGCCGAGACAGCCTCTCTTTGCAGTAGTCTCAGTAGGTTTTGTAGAAAATAATATTTCTACAGGTATGTAGTTTTATGCCTTTTAAATGAAACTTATGTGGGTGTTCAGGCTGGGGCCAGACTGGTCGCTCCTATACTTCCTGAGGACCCATTCAAAGGGGGAACTATCGACCAAGGCTGAATTGAAAACCCCTGAAGCATATGGCCTTAGCTCTTTCTCAATAAAGCCCAGGACTGTCACATGCAATGATCAGTTAAAAAAGAAAATGCTGCAGAAAGTAGATGCAATGTTGAAGCCACTAAATATGTAATTGTTTTTTGCTCACCTTTTTATTTTTTAATTTTTGAAAGCCCACAACCTGGGGTGTTTTCCTTGGTCATATATCATTCTCCATCAACAACATGGGACTCTACTGCTATTTTATTTTAACAATTTCCAAATGTTCCGAGACCCCTGCCACAGTCAGTATGTCATCTATTTTCATTCCAGGGATTTACTTGGAAGTTCAATCGGAGCTATTTGAATTGGCCCATAGCCACCTGTATCCTAAATTTTCTCTGAGCCGCTTTGAAGCATCACAGAGAAATACGAGATGGTAGGTGGTGAAAATAGTCCCTTATCCCAGGATGGCAGCTCGGTAACTGACTGAGCGCCCAAGCATTTGGCTCAATCTAGGGAATGGAAGGCACCATTCAGAGCCAGATTTCAGTCCGTTTTAAGGATTATATTTCTGTCATCACAACATCTCCTTGACAGTCCCACCAATTGAAAAACTCCCAGCAGAAGCCCAGTGATTAAATTCTCTGAAAGCATATTTTTTTCCAGCTTCTGGAACCAATCTACAGCAGTCCTTCCTCGGCGCACCATAAAACCCAGATGATAGTTCCATTTCTAAGACCAATCTATGGAAATAGATTACTCGTACCCAACCCTTCCTCCCACAGCCGAAAATAATGCCAGCCATTTGATTTTGCCACGACTAAGGAGAGACTCAACGTCCTTCCACTGAGAAGCTGCCCCTGCTGAACAGTATATCGTATTTGTACTTTCAAAACGATACGCGATCAAAATCACGTATTGCTTATGTGACTCAGATAAGCAACGTGTCACCACTGGATCTTTAAATTAAATGTAGAGAAACAATCGATTATGCTCACATGCAGAAACAGTAAGGAAGCATGTTGCTTACGTCTAAGAGCAAAATGGAGAAAAGCCCTGAAAACAGATGTTTAATTCAAAGCAAAACCCCCTAATCACCGCTTTCATTTCTGACTTACACCCACGTTCCATAGACATTCTAACACCAGACGTTAGAAGACCTTTTCTTCTAATATTTTTAATGATCACAGAGTCCCTAATAGAGGCACCTGGAAGTACCAACTGATCTGTGGCAGGATTAGGTGTTACCATCCCAGTGCCAGAGACACATTCCTGGCAGGGTTCCCACAGCGCTTTGCACTAGGAATGTCCTGATAGAAGAAAATAGAGAAAATAATATAGTAGGTTACCCCAAACATGTAAAATGGGGCTCTAGTGCTATCAGGTATGACTGTGGGACCTGACAAGGAAGAGGTGAGGCATCCATCGGAAAGGGCCATCCATCCTGAATATCGGCAGTGAACTCACACAGCAAGGCTTTGTCCTGGGGACGCAGTGTTCTTGGAGTAATGAAAACCAAAGCCTTAGAAGGAAAACCTAAAACGGGCCCCCCCTCACCACTGTACCCAAGAGTCTGCACTTATTAGCCTCTGTGCAACATTCCAGTGACTGTTTTCTTACTTAAGTGAGTTTCTTTGACATGTGTTGCTACTTTTGCTTCTGCTGTTTTATTTCAAGTCCATTTGCCTGCTTTCCATTATCACTCAAAAAAGTCTCAAAGTCAATGCTGGCACAGAGCTCCATTTCCTGTAACCACAGTTCCCACACGTGGTTTTCTGCTCTGCCGTTGAAACAGCACTTAGAGTTGAGCACTTCTGCAAACCAGCCTTGGGCCTTTGCTTAACCCGTTGCTCATCTCCGTTGTAGCAAAAGGCAAAGATGGCTACGTAGGCAGTATGGAGCTGTACATACAGCCCAAGCTGAACCTGCCCTTTGTAACCATCGGCAATGGCCCTGCAACCTGGGCCAACCCCTGGATTAACCTCTCTGAGGTCCCTCTGAGAACAGGAGACTCCCATGCCACCTCACCATACCTCAGAGGTACAACGCACAAGTTGACATTACTCATGTGGCACCTCCCAGCTCCGAGATGATGGAAAGGGACTAGGGAGGGAGGAGAGACATGCAAAAAAAAAGTCACTAATCATTCTGGTACATATAGTCTTGGAAATGGACACGGTTTAGCAGTTATCATTCTGCAGGACATCCAAAGGGTTTTCGAAGACCTTCAGACAGGCTTGCAGTCTTCAAAGACTGAATGTAAAAAGATGAGATCATATCGCCTTTTTTCAATTGATGGGTAGTTATGGGAGACCAGGAGGTGCAGGGGAAGATGAAGGAATGCATAGGGGGAGGAGGGAGCAGTGCCGTTTATACGAACATCCTTTGAATCTTTAAAATAAATGATACAGGTGGACACAGAAGTTCATGCTACTTGCTGGAAGCAATAAGGATCAAATTTTGCAGAACTTGTATTCCACAAATCTCCAGGTAGCCTGCCTCTTGTCCTTGGTGGGCTATCCTATTTTGTTGTACATCTTGGTAGCCCTTAGCAACTGGTGGCGTGGTCTCAGATAGACTCCTGTCTATTTATGGATTCCATCAGCTTCTTCCAGGGGAGCTGCCCGATCGCCACATGGGCACAGGTGATATGCTCACTCAGGTCCTTGTTGCCTATCTACCAGGGTCAAACAGTGGTTTCCAAGTCTTCATGGCCAATGATCTTATAGTTCTGGCAGCTTTCTAGGTAAGCAGCCAAATCAGGGTCCCCAGCCTGCTGAGCTCTGTCTTGAGGTGTCTTACCCTGCAGGTAAAAGTGAACAGGAAAGAAACACAAACTCTTAGGATGAGATGTTGTTGAAAATTCACAGAAACAGAGACACTCAAAGATTACTCACTAATCAGGGGCCTCCATGTTGACTGTTTTAGAGTTCACGAGACACTTTCCCATCTATTAGCTGATGGAAGCATCTCGTGAACATAAGAGATGGGTAAGTTCAAGGGAGAGGGACTGTTACTTTTGGCAGGTGGGGTTTTCTTCAAGAAAACAGAGAATGACAGAGTCTAACTGAGTGCACAGCAGGAAATGGCAGGATAGTGAGTTTTGGAACCCAGATCCTTTTTAGAAGAAAGTGGATAGAAATCACTAAGTCAATAAATAGGTAAGCAGGCCTTCAATTTTTAGTTGGGACTCTCTCTGTTATACTCAGCCTGGGAAGCAACAAGCAGATTCTGAGAGGATGAGTTGGTCGTAACAATCTAGACTTTCTTTGCTGGTTTCAAAGACTTCAGTGAAGTTCTCCCCAATTTAGAATGTTCTCATCTCTCCAAAAAGTGAGTCAATTTGTGACTATAAAAGTGATGGACGTTGGTTAAAGAAATCTTAGGAAAATAGAAAAGCATAAAGAAGAAAATAAGAATATAATCCACTACACTAAGATTTCAATTATTAACCTTCTGTGGAGTAGCTAGTTTTATTTCTTTGTAGTTCTATATGTAATTATTTTTATCAAACTAAAACCATGCTTTGTTTATATGCTGTTATATAACATGCTTTTTTGCTGAATAATACATCCAACTATTTTGTCATTAGTCTTCTGAATCATTTTAAATGATTATGTAATGTTTTCCAGCTTATTCTAATGTTATATCCATATTTGTACGTACACACACAGGCAGGCACATGATATTTTTGAAATGAGGCCAATTAACAGAAATCAGCAATAAAAGTGGGGAAGATTTCTTTCTTTTGAGTGTTAATGGATATTACTTAACACTCTTTGAAACTGTTAATTTTCATTCAATAACATGGTTTTATCCATCTAAACAAGTGAAATTCAGTTCAAAGGAAAGGAGAGAGGTATAATCATTATACTAAAGAAAGAACTCTCTGTATAAATGCACATAAGTTGATAGTGTCATCTGTCACAGCTCAGCTATCACAATTTTATTCAACTTGTTTGTAGTATTAACAGACTTTTGTGTCTTTACTTCAATATTGATGAAGTTGGAATTCCTATAACTTCTGAATATTCAGAGAGAAGGACCAGGATAGGACCTTGAGCTAATTTTTAAGGAACTATTTCTCTACTAAGAGAAATTCCCAAAACATTGCTTATCGCAAAAAAAAAAAAAAAAAAAAAAAAATCAGAAGATTCAGTAATAGTACAAAATGGAAAAACAAAGGACTCCTGAAAAGGATGAAGCATGGCTACAGTACTTCATATAGCAAGGTATCTAAAACAAAACGTTGGGTGAAAATTTAAGTGATACAATAGCACATAGAGTATGACTTAACCAGCTTAAGAAAACAAGAAACATAGACATAACCATAAAAATAATAAAGTTGTGTTTTGGAAAAAAGTGCACACATGCATAACATAGAATAGGGAGAACTCTCAAGGCACATTGAGCCCATTAATCTGATACAAAAACTCAGAGAGACAAAAATGAGTAATCTGTCCAGGGGTCTGGACTCCTGCCCAGTCTTTTGTCTCTCCTTCTATTTCTTGGTGCTCCTCACTTTCTTTTTATTATCTGAGTCAAGCATAAGACTAGTCTCTGTGTGGTAAGCAAGGTCGACTTCACCTCAGATCACGGGCTCCGCTGACCCTGCCTCCACGGGTTTGTTTCTCAGTGAGGCTGTACATCAAAGCATTTGGGTGCAAACACTAGCTGGGAAGAATATGGCATTGAGCAGCTATCTGCCATTTGAAATTGTATCCCCAATTAGCTAACTAGACAGGTAACAGACCAGCTTAATGTGTATGAAGCCTAGAGAGGCGACCAGGGACCTCAGTCAGAGAGCAAGGCTCCAGGAGGTCGCTGGGGAAGTGGAGAATTACGCTGTGGTGCAGACTTAGCTCAGAAAAAAAAGAGGTCCACACAGGAAAGTGATTTCCCAACATACACTGCAGCATGAGGAAACCCCAGGAGAAAAACTGCACATAAATAGATGCTCGTGACTTAAATAAGACCAATGGGTCTTCCATCTTTATCGGGCTTCTAAGTCACTGGTCTATGTTTCTTGGCAACATTCACTGGCCCTAAACTTAGGTTATTTGCTACCTTCTGAATACATATATATACATATCAAAATTCTTCTCTTCCACCCTCTGCCATTAAGTGGCTTGGGTTTTCTGAGAGTCTCCCCAGGGTGCGGGAACATTCCCAGAGCTGACCAGGCTCCTCCTTGTGGGGTTGACTTGTATCAACTCTGTTTTCTGCCATGGGCTGCAGTCTTGGGTCAATGCTACTAAGCTGTAACTCCTCCTTTAGGGCAGCTTTCAGCCCCCTCTGTGAACTGGGACCGCTCCTGGTGCCGCCTGACCTCCCATCCTGGAAGGGATTGGAAGCCACTTTGACACCCATATTTGGAGCCACACAAACCACAGATTTTAAATTACACTGGCTTAAGCAGATGAAGGAGAAATCCCAACGGGTCTTTGAACCTCACTTCCCTGCTACTTGGCTGCTGGCATTCAGTAGGAGGAGCGCCCCAAATCCCAAGGCCAGCACGTTAGTTCAGTGGCTTATAGAGTCCCCTGGGCGAGCACACCCCTCCCTTTGTGCTTATACATTTAAATGGCAGTTCCTCTAAATGAAGCACTTTATTTTTTCCTCCTTTTTCCAAAGCCCCGGCACTTCCATAAGCACAGAAAGGATGCCTTGGCTGCGGGCACAAGTGAGGGCCACCGGCCTTCGATCCGGCCCGGGGGTGGAGGTTTGCGCTCGCTCATCAAGTTACCTTGGAGTCCGTCTTTCTCAGCGACGCTCCCGCGTCCACCAGAAGCTGGCACACGGCCCGGTTCCGCTGGCAGGCGGCCTTGTGCAGCGCGGTCTCACCCCTAAATCAAAGATGAAATGGAAACCACCCGTAAAGGGGCTGGGTGGGGGTGGAGGCTGAGGGAAGGGCGAGGGTACATCCTACCCCTGCGCCTGCAGCTCAGTGCTCCTGCCTCTTTCCCTATCTGCAGCTGAGAACTTGGCTGCGGGCAGCGCCCTGGGGGGCGGGAGTGGGGGCTAAGAATGCCTTGAGTTAGTCATCAAGTAACCACAATATCTGACTCCAGCTTCTTTTTTAAACAGTGTTGGTTAATTAGGCTGAATGATTTTGTTTTCAGATGTTAATGTTTGGTTTCGGTAAGACTCCGTGGCACCATTAGAGAGACTGATGCATGTGGATCTGTCTGGGCACCGTGATGCAATTCTCTCCATGGTTACATCTGGGCCGAGTATGGGGCACAGCAGACGGGAGCCACGGCCCTCACACCCACTACACGCAGACCACCATCTGGCCCTTGTAGGAATAACTCCTGGGAGCTCAACTTCAAGAGACAGGCCAACATTCGCTCTGGCCTGCCCACTGGATTCCATGCCAGGGGCAGGTGGAGGGGCAGGTGGAAGGGCAGCTGCCGAGGACCAGGGACATGCAGGCAAGGCTCAGGAACCAGATCAGTGGTTCCCTGGGGGACAGGAGGCCCGAGCCCAGCCACTCAGTGTGGAAGTAGGCAACGGAAAATGGCTAGTGCTGCCCCTCTAACAGGCACATGAGGAGGAGGATTTTCTCATTCGGAATCCAACAGTGAAAAGACACTTCATGCCAAAGTGTTTCAATGAAAAGCAAACGTAAATCTTAGGGAAAGTGAGCTGGAGTAAGGGATAGCCTTGTCAATAGGCTCTCTGGTGTGTGGACAACCTCCATGTGGCGAGGGACAGTTTCTTCCTTCTGTGTCTGGTAACTCATGGCACCCCCTCCCCTTGGTCTTTCACTCTCTTCATTTCTACTTTCCCTCTGCCATTCCTCCTCCCATGCCCCACCCCCAGCTCACTTCCCCGGACCCACTCCTTATCCTTTTTGAATTTCTTTGGAGTTCTCTAGTGGTTCTATCTGGTTTTCAGTTAGATATTTAGCCTTTACATGTTCTTGTTTGGAAGGTAGTAGCTATTTTGCTACCCTGGGTGTGCGTGTGCGTGTGCATGTGCGTGTGTGTGCGTGTGTGTGTGTGTGTGTTGAAAACAAACATCATCAGCTTGGGGATCATCCCAGAAAGGACTTTTTCATCAGCATTCCTCATTTGAACCTTCAAACATGAAAATGGTTGGAGTTTTCCAAGTGTTCTGCTCTCTGTGGTTGTGTTATAGACATTGGCCCATTCTAGACTCTGCAAAGATGTGCCATGACATGCAATAGTGGCTTAGAGCATCAGGGCTTAATCTTCTTACAAATCCTAGTTGAGAAAGAATTTTTTTAAAGGTAAATGTATTTGTTTAGACTTCTTAGCAGTCCAAGATGCGTTAGTGCAAAAGTGTGTCCTGCCTGCAGGAATCTCTGAAGGATGAACAGCAATGACTATGCATGTAACCTTGACCACACTTGCCATCAATTTTTACTGAGTAATTTTTGATTTGGAAGATTAGCCCTGCACAGTTAGAAGTATAGTTGAAAGGGGACTTTTTACCACTGACATGGAAATTATCTACTGTATGCCCTAGACACTGCATTCTTCTCCTAGATATGTCCTGAAGAATAGTCTAGACAAAGTGATGAAAAGTGACACTCACGTTTCGCTGTCTTCCATATCCAATAACTCAGAAGGTCCTAAACAAGAGGAAAGCAAGATGCCCATCAAAAAAAAGTTTCAAAACTAACCATTAACAAAACAATCTCTAGTCACAGAACTAAAATGCCTGGGAAAATGGCATAAGAAAGAGCATTTGTAATAAGACCTCCCTCCCGTCCTTATCCCTCTTCAAAAAACAAAAAAAGAAACCCTCTACCTCCTCTCTGCCAGTCTCCCAGTCACCACTAGTCAATGTGTGCAGAACAAGAGCTACAAAAGAGTGGCAGGCCTCCACCTTCAAGAAGCATTCGATTAAGTTGAAGAAATGAAACAAATTAGAATAGAGCAGATGAGAAATAACTAAGTGGCTATGGGTATAAAAAGGACCATCGGTTGGGCTTTAGGGATTATTTCTCATTCTCCAGTGGCAGGTAGTTTGGGATGGGGATTTATGCAATACAAGTACAAGACACAATAGATACTATGCAGTCCAATATCCTTACTTTAGGAATAAGGTAAAATTTTATTTTTCACAAAATTTTCTTTCCAAAGCCTGGAGGAAATGTTATTCATGAATATCAGATGATAGCTGATTCATTAGTAATGAAAATGTTCTATGAGTTTGCACATTCACGTTTTAAATGTTCACTAATTCATTCATCCATCGGCACACACTACTTGGAATGTCTCTCTTCCCACTTTCTGTACTGCTGTCCTTCTCCCTAAGCCCTCCCCAAATCCCTAACTCTATGAAGCCTGCAGATATCAGCTGAGACCCTTTCCTCCATGAAACCCACTATGAACTCATGCCAAATATTTCATTAAATGTCCTGTCTCACTTTGTCTATTAGCCTTATGTCCCATGCCTGGGAAATTGATATAACATATCCAAATTGGGACTAACCCAAACAAGTGGGGATATATAATCACCTTCCCAATCACGACATGTAAACCATATTAAAATTACCCACTGACCTCTCTATTCACAACTAGATTTTCCGAAACCCCTTAAGGCAGTGGCCTATGACTTGTCCATCATGATATCCTTCCTTGGCATAGACCCTGGTACCAAGTGGATACCCAAATGTTTGGTTCAATGAATGCATAAAATGTACCTGGAAGTGCCAAACGTGGTTCTAGGTATTAAGTATTTTACTCCTTAGAAATAAGATCCTGTGGATTTGCTCTCTGTTTGGTTGGACATTGTTGTCATCAAAAGTTTGCTTATGGGATCATTTATTCCATCATCAGAAGAGAAAAGAGATTAGGACTTTCTAACCATGAAAGCCATTGGTCAAGGTGACAACCGATGTTATGGAAACTTCACAACCCTCTTAGTCCCCCAAGAGCTAAACCAGCATCTTGGCCTCCTCTCTTTCATATCCACTGTGGTCCAGGCCAGGCAAACCTTCCCAGACAATGTCTGTCCTATTTGTTTCTCCTAGCTGTCCTATTTCACAGACAGGCCTCCTAATAGGTCTCTGCATGGGGCATACTTAGCTTGAAGAAACTGCTACTAGAAAGAACAAAAAGGTCTTCTGTCATTTAGATTTCCAGGTTTCCAACTCACATATTTATGGCTTACTTCCAAGTATTTAAACATTGATGCTCACAGTCTTCACTTGGAACTACCTTCCCTCAATTTGGTCTCAAGGTTCCATTTATTCACATTAAGCTAAGGTGGTAACTTCTCCATCAACTGCATATTCCTCAGGCTATTCCAGCTCTAAGGGCCTATTCCCTTCATGTCCCTATCAAGGATAGCCTTCCTTATCTAGTCCCATACCTATATCTTACATGTTCTCTAAATTCTAGTCTCTGACGAAGTCCTTTGAAAAGACCTTGACAGAGGAATTTATCCCTTCTCTGACCACCCATAAAACTTATTTGGTTCTACTCTTGCATCATTTATTTGATTTTTGGTTGTATGTCTTATCTTCTTAAATTAATTATTCTAAATCACTGGCACATTAGAATACTTAGGCTTTTCACATCCTTTGGGAATCTACTCTACAGTCAACAAAGATTTAATGCATTCACTTCTGCTCCTCAGTCCTGTGGTATTAAGGAACATGAATGATAATCCCTCCACACACATCCAAAGAAGTATAATGCAGGCATTAGGAGTGAGGGTTCTAGAGCTGAACCTCCTCTGTTTAAAATTCCAGCTCTATCTGCCACTTACCAGTTGTTGGGCAAGTTCCTTTTACCTCTCAGGCCCTTGATCATCACATACATAAAGTAAGATTGGTAACAGAAGTGCGGTGAGGTTTTTTATAAGCTGACACATGTTGCGTGCTTGGAACAGCTGGCACAGTATGTACAAGGCCTGAAGTTTAGATATTCTCAAGTGTCATATCCTCTGACATACCACAGCAGCAGGTCACCCCAGGTCAAGATGCTAGAACATCAGTGAAGGAAGGAGGTGTCAAAGGGCTGCTTCACTCCTATTTACATATGAAGCCACTTGTGAACTTGAACTCTATGTCCTGAAAACCAAGTGCTCCCGGTCTATTCAATTGCCCACAGGAATTTTATACAAGGTCAGGAACAGGAAAACTTATAGCATCCACTGTCACCTTCAGAAAACCTTTCAAGTCATTTATGTAGAATGACTTGAAAATACAAATACAAACAGCCCAGACCCATCAGTACTTCTGCCCCAATCATTAGCTCTTCTTGCACAGATACTTAGGCCTATTCTCTTCCTTTAAAAACAGTTTATTTCGTTATTTATTTTTAGAGAGAGAGGAAGGGAGGGAGAAAGAGAGGGAGAGAAACATCAATTGGTTGACTTTCGTGTGTCCCTAACCAGTGACCTGGCCAGTAACCCAGGCATGTGCCCTGACTGGGACTCGAACCAGTGCAAGCCTTTGGTTTGCAGGCTGGTGCTCGGTCCACTGAGCCACACCAGCCAGGGCCCTTTCCTCCTATATTCAGCACTCAGAGTGGGTCCCAGCCTCCATACAAGTGAGAAGACACTAAGCAGGCTCATCTGCACTAAAATGGCAACTGTTTGACACTCTGCAAATGGGGACAGGGAAGAGAAAGGACCTTGTTCTTCACATTGGGGCAAGAATCACCACACGTACAGTGAACCCAGAGCCATTATAGACCTGGTTATCTTGCCGGTGAGCAAGGCTGGTCTGAAGCTGCCAGTCACTGTCCCTTTTCCCCCTTCATCATCTGCAGCTGACAGAGGTGTGAGAAAGACTGACACTAACATAGGATGCATTTGCTCCTAATGAGTATCTAAGCAAACTCCAGTTAGCCATTTTGGGCATGGCTCTGGAATGATGGGTTTCACTATCCCAAACCGTCCTCACCCCCTCATCGATGCATCAGTGCAGCACACCAGCCCCTCTGAACACTTGGCGGGGAGGGGGGTGAATAGCTAGTGGACAGAAAAGGGTGGCTACTGGCTGATTATAGATAGGAGTGGTGAGCTAGTTTGAACAGTATAAGTGTATTTTCAAATGATTTTTGTAACTTGCTGTAAATAACAGTGATTGCATAATGCAAATAGAGGCCGGGCAATGCAGAGGAGGACACAAGGAAAGGAGTGAGTGCCAGGTGCAGCCTAAGACAAGGCTGTGGTTTCCCTCCCCATCTGTACCTTCAATGGCCTATTGGGAGCTATTGGTAATAGTACATTGTGCTGTTTAATAGTGCCCTGCACAGTTTAGCTGTATTGGCAGAAGATTAGAAGGAGAGAATGGCCAAAGAAACAAAAATAATCCAAAAAGACCACAAAAGTTCTCTTGTACAAAGAATATAATAAGAGCCTCTGTGATTTGTGGAAAGTTCATATGAGTCTCACAGATCAGGGAGAGAACAGGAGAAAGAGAGAAAAGACAGGTAATCGAATTCCTTCAATACATATCAAGGGGGAACATTTGGGTTTGGGACATATTTTGTATTTTATGTATAAATGTGTTTTGCTGGTGAATTAGCATGTCATCTTCCCTAATGAGTTGCAGGGAATAGCATTAAATCATCAGTAGACAACTCACAACTGTGTCTGCTGGATATAAAGGGAAACCATGGCTCTCCCTCCCTCCCAGGGTTGGCTGCAATGCCTGTCCTCCATCCCAAAGCTGGCCTGCACCAGAAAAAAAACACTTATCTCTGCTTTAGGGCACACACTTCCGGATGGAGTTTTCAGAGGAGGGAACCCACGGCCCCTCCATGACTCTACAGTGGTTGACCCAGGACCCCTGCATGTGGCACTGATGTTGAACTACCCTGCATTGGGGTGGTTTGTCCATATTTGCTGGGCTTTGGGAACATGGAGAGCAAAAGCCACATCTTATATTATGTGTGAGATTTGGCAACTAACCTAACTTTGATAAGCTTCTGTTTTACCACTTGTCAAACAGAGATAAGAGAACTTACAGTCTAGGGCTCTTGTAAGAATTAAATGTGTTCATTGCATACAAAGCATTTAGAATAATAAAGGTTAGCCATCATTGTTAATATGACATTTTTTCCCCTCAAGAGTGGGTAGGACAGAATTAATTTTTTAAGTGAATACATGAATGAAAGGCATTTTAAAATCAATGTGGATCCCAGCCAATATTTTATTTCTTCTCAGAGGAAGATCCATAAATGAAACATGGATTCAAAAGACTCTGATCTATGGAAAATGGTATGAAAAATAAGAGGAAACAATACATCAAAAGGGACAGACACATCAGCATTTCAGGTGACAGCTGGGGCATATGAAAGGAAATATAACTTCACAGATCTCCAACACAAGAAAGGGAACTGCGTAGTGAGTAGGGAAGCCTTCCAAAATTGTAGGTTCACTGCCCAACATTCACTCCACAGGTGCTTCCATTGCATATCCCAGAGCCCACGGATGCAACTTTATCAATGTTGCACTTGCACTACATATGATGTGTCTGTTGCCACATGCATCTTCTAATTTGCTTCCCACACTAAGGCGTCCAAATCCCCTTTGCTATTCCTTCCACCCCCACCCCCACCCCCACCGCACAGCCTCTCTCCCTCCAGCCCTCATTTCCCATTAGTCTCCCTGACGCTGCCAGCAGACCATTCCAAATCCCCCCGTGGCCCAGGACAAAGGCAGCGAAGATTTGGGGAGAGTTGGCACTGGGAACTCTAACAGCACCGTCATCCTGTCCCAGCAGGATGGTGGTCGTTTCTCTTGGGGGACTAGAGGCAGAAAAAGGGGGGTAAAAGCAAGACAAGAAAGACTGAAGACAGAAGCAGAAGGAAGACAAAATAAGCCATTGACATCAAAAAAGGAATGCATGAGTGAGATTTCTATCAGGAAACACGGTAGGGGGCCCTGGGTAGGAGTGGGGGTAAAACACAAAAGAGCAGACATGTGCAAAGACGAACAACACAAAAGTCCTTTAGAGGGAAAAATCAGGGAGGAAGGAGAGGGGAAAAAGGGTAGTTGAAAGGAGCTGAAAAGCAAGAACACTGGACGAATCTCAGCTGGAATCCCTGGGCATCCTCCTCACCCAACCTTGTCCCTGTGGGTTCGTCAGATCTCTTCCTCCTCCCTCTCTTCATCCCTCCAAATGCCCAAATTCCAGCTTTTCAGAGCAGAAGGCAGCATGTTGTGAATCTGAGATAAGACATCCCCAAGAAGATGCAGGAGGAAAAACAATCCAAACCTCCTGTGGCTTTTCAGAAGGCGGCCCACGTCTCTTGCCCCATCACCCAGCCTGGTTTTAAAAGGCCCTTAGAAGAGGAATGCGCTGCTGAGTGTGGGGGCTGGGAATGTGCTCTCCTCCAAGGAGGGGCCCCACTGCACACCATAAATATCCAATGAAGAGGGTCAAGCAGAGGGGAGAGGAAGGACACAGAAAGCTAGCTAATAGGCCGCGTGCAATTTCCATCATGCACCTTGAAGAGATAGGGCCCCCTGATTTCTCAGAAGCCTTGTCATTAATGATATCTCTACAGCTAGGCCTTCAAATAGTTTTCAGAATTTGTACCACATGAAGTCACAGGAAAGACTTGAACCAAATTTAAAAACAACACCACCACCAACAATGCTATTCAGTATTCAAGACTAGGAGGAGTGCTCCTCTTGATCTTGGCCACAGTATAAAATTTCCCTTTTCTTTTTTTATTTACATAAATTCAAACTGCTCAGACCCATGGACAGCAAATTTGATCCTAATTTACAGACACAATGTCATTGTCTGAAATGCATCCTCAAATTCTAGTCTCATGGAAGTGTCTTGGAAAAGGCTATTTTGATTTGCAGACGAGTGGAATTCCAGAGTCACTATCATTATTTAATTAGGAGAAACTATTTCCCTGAGCAGAGATCACATTCAGAAGATGATTATGGAGCAGAGAAAGGGTCCTGTCTTCCATGCACTTATCCCTGACTCCAAGATAGAAAAATTTAAAGGGGTTTCTATAATTTAAAAGGGATGAGAAGTTCTACAAAGATCATTTTCAGTCTCCAAATCACAGATTAATATAACTTTTATCAGCAACCAAAGATATTAAAACTGCCCTGGCTGATGTGGCTCAGTAGATTGGGTGCCAGCCTGTGAACTAAAGGGTCACCAGTTCGATTCCCAGTCTGGGCATATGCCTGGGTTTCAGGACGGGTCCCCAGTTGGAGGTATGTGAGAGACAACCACACATTGATGATTCTCTCTCTCTTTCTCCTTCCCTTCCCCTCTCTCAAGAAATAAATAAACTATTAATTAATTAAATCTTTTAAGAAATTATATTAGCCCTGGTTGGTGGCACAGTGGATAAGGTGTCAGCCTGCAAACCCAAAGGTTGCTGGTTTGAATCCCAGCCAGGGCATGTAACCAGATTGCAAGCCAGGTCTCCAACCAGGTCCATAGCTGGAGGCAGGTGAAAGGCAACCATACATTGATGTCTCTCTCCTTCTCTGCCTCTCTCCCTTCCCCTCACTCTAAAAAGTAATAAATAAAATCTTTAAAAATTAAAGTTAAAAAAATAATAATAAAAAATGATATTAAAACAAACAACAATAAAAATAGATGAACTAAAAAACAGATGAAGTGCTTATCTCTTAAGGAAGCTAGGGAATTAGGCTGATTATGTCAAAAGATTTTACCTCCATATTTCCAAAAAAATAGAAATGGGATCTACAGTAAACATGAAATGGACAATACCTATCAGACTTATAAATAGTTATTTCAATAAAAATCACCTGTGATTTAGTTTCCATCATTTGGCCATAGTGCTAAAAGTTGAAAATATGCCATTCATGAAAAGGGCAGTGATCCTTGGACTGTAGAGCATAATATTTTATTTTCAAACAGAAGGAACAGGTTTTGCTTCACTATCTCCAGTCTTTCTCTCTGCGAGGCAGGGGGGGTGGGTATAGGATGTCTCCTGTGGGAACTGTTTGTCTGTGAGTGAAGTAGGGGTGATTACAGGAATCTGAAGCATTTTTCTCATTAGCATAAATACTAAACTAACTAGTTTATAAAATCTAACCAAAAAACTGGAAAAATAACTACCCTTCTCCAAGGAATTAATAAATCCTTTGGTGTCCCTTTGATTTTGACAAAGAGGGAGCTGTATCCTGTGGTTCCCCTTTTGCAGAAGACACTGGAGACAGAAGAGAAACCCATTGAGTGTTGGAACCTTGGGCTTTGGTCAAAGCCCTAAGACTAACATGCTCATTGAATTTCTTGTGCTGCAAACCCAGCCCTGTGAGTGTGGGCTACCATGGAAGAAGAAGTAATGGGGAAAGTGAAAATCTAGGGTGTTAGAAAAATACCATCTCGTGCTTTATCACCCATGCCCCTGGGAAGACTCCACTGAAGAGAAGGTTTTGTTTTCATTTTTAGCGTATGTCTCCAATGTTACATAGGACATATGCTAAAAAAAGAAGGAAACTTGGTTAAGAGCTTGATGATTAAGAACTGTTATTGCCAAGCAACCTTAGGACACAGAACCAAGGGAAATAGAAATGCAGAGAACCAGGGGGTTTCAGGTGGATCAGTAGTTCAGGATATTGAGAAAGGCAGGTCATCACTTTCAGCTGAAGAAGATGAAGGGTAAGGGAAAGTGGTAGATTGAATTTGGCCATTTGCAGCTCCTACTATGAAGCAGGGGTACGGGGCTCTGTTTCCCCAGCCCTTGTGTCAGGACCAGCTCAGTGACTTGTTTTAGTTAACAGAACACTGCATAGACAATGCAGAACTTTCAGGATATTTGGAAGCTTTCATTCTATAGCTCTCCCCACCACACACATATACACCATACCCCCAGAACCCTGGGACCATTGTGCTGTGAAGCAGCCTGGGATGAAAACCCAGGTAACAGGCTCAGGTGGCCAGGCCATTGCAGCCACCCCAGCTGAGGGCCCCAAATATGTGCCCAAGTACAGCCTCAGTCAAAAGTACAACTCACTACAGCCTCATGCCTGAGACCAAGGGAGGTACCAGCAGGTAACTGATAAAGACAGGAACCCGGAAATAGAGAGAAGTGCTGATTATTTAGGAGAGGCATGGGGGTGGGGGTAGGGGTGGGTTTCCTAAACTGTGTTATCACTCAAATGGGTATCTGGCTCACCTAACCCCAAAGAGGGCATATAGGTGTTAAATAACCTAAGGAGTGCTCAATCTCATCGGATAAAGGAAATAACTGGGAAGAAAACAAGAAGACAGCAACTAGGTGTTGCTTTCACCTGAGCTAAAAGTAAATAAAGGGACAGTCAACATCTAAAGCTCACACGAACTTCATGCAGTAGAAATCCTGAGATCATTTTTATCAAGAGAAGAAAACCCTAGGAATTTTCTTTGTGATTTTATGCCTCGTCTATGGGGCTGGGTTCTAATGTTTAGTTCTGCTTCTCACACCTGTGATTAAAAAAAAAAAATTGTGGAGGAAGCCAGAAGAAATTATGTCACCATTGCTTTTGCAAGTCTTACCCAAAGAGGAAAGCTTTAATTGCAGAGGGTACAATGGTCAGGGGAGTAGAAGGTGGAATGATGCATGCTTCCACCACAGAGTCAAGAATACAGTTTACCTACCTATGCCCACCACCACAGGTAGGCTTGGGATCACCCAACCAAGCCTGCAATGGGGAAGGAAACCCTCTCCTGACCATCAGCTTTCTTTTAACAGCCTTTCCTTTGCCTAAACCACTCTTCCCACCCTAATCCAGGCCAAGGGTTCAAGCAAACTGGTTATGGTGAGTTATGGTGAGAAGTGTGAGGACAGAGCAGGTATTGTCTCATGTGACTGAGAGTCTAATACCTATCTAATACCTACCTTACAAAGCCTTTGCAAAGAGTCAATGATGTGTGTAGTGTAAGCATCGGGCATAGAACATATGCTTTTGATAATGGTAACTATGTTCTCTATTTGTGGCTTGGCAATGACTTAAAACATCTATACAACTGTTTTTAATTTCATTATGCCTATGATGATATATGTTTTTCTTTGGCCTGCAATTGCTTGAAAACAGTGACTATATTTTATTTGTGTGTGTGTACTGGTCCATAACAGGTAGTTCCTTTTAGGCACTCCACAGATATTTGTGGAGTGATTAATTGAATGAATGACTGAAATAAGATGTTTGCTAAATTGAATAAAAAGAAAAGCAAGAAGGAATTAGAATGCCTACTAGTACGCTTTCAATTTACAGTCTGAATTGGAATGCAAAGAAGGTTGGCCACAGGCTCACTGCTAGGGCTCACAGAAAGTCTTCCAAGATCTTTGTCAGAGCTAGAGACCATTCCACTCTTTCTCTTTTAAAAAACAGCCAAGCTAGGCAGATTTTGTCCCCTTTATTCCTATTCTTTATCCTAGTAACACTATAAACATGAGAACCTACATGGAATGGTCAGGATGGGACATTCATCACATGTGTTTGGGCCTCTGAAGGGCTATGAGAGGGAGATGCCAAAAATGACCAGCTGCTTCCAGCAAATGATATAACCTAAATTAGAAAGCCAGGTAGGAGGCGTCCATAAGGTGAGCTGGGCCATCCAGAGGATACAAGGCTACTGTACGGTTCCAGAAGGAATCAAGTGTGTTTGAGCTGAAAAGATGAAGGAAATTCAAACAGCAAAAACATAACTAGAAAACTTGAGGGACAGAAACAAAAATAGTCTCATTAATACTGAGAATGATCAGCTACAAATATTGATTAGGTACCTTGTCTCCCATCAGTTAATTTCCCCAAACATAAACACAATTCCCTTCCCAAAATAAAGCATATTATGCCAGGCCACACTAGTTTTTGTCTTTTTAAAAAATTTAATCAGCCCCCAAATAATCTGCAAAGATCTTCATATAAAAATGACCTGTATTAATTGGTTGGTTAAGGGTTTCTATATGGGTGAGTGCTCTATAATCCCACAGCCTCCCATAAACAGTGAGAGCCAGCTAAAAGTTGGACAGCATTCCCACCGTTCAATGATAGCCAGGGTGAAAGTCAACTTAGCTCATTCAGTCAATTTCACGGGTAAGTGATCCTTGGTTCCCCATGCCTACTCACCGTGGTCAAGGATATACTTCACAATCTCCCCATTGCCAGTTTTAGCTGCATGGTGAAGGAGTGAACAGTGGTCTGGTCCCTGAATTAGCAGGCTGCCTCCATTTTTATAGCTTTCTATTAGCTGAAAAAGAGACATAGGAAAAGAAGCTCAGGCAGAGTCCAGAATGAGGCAAACAGCTCATGGGGGATAAAATAAGAGTGATGTAGCAAACCA
The DNA here is from genome assembly GCA_004026585.1 of Noctilio leporinus. Lineage (NCBI taxonomy): Eukaryota > Metazoa > Chordata > Mammalia > Chiroptera > Noctilionidae > Noctilio > Noctilio leporinus. Next base: position 173,153 of record PVIW01001675.1, on the reverse strand, counting down.
CAAATGTTCCTAGCCTCAGAGGACACAGAGAAAGGGCAGAGAGATGAAGTAACCTTCCTCGATTGTGTTATAACTCAAATAGATGGCCAGTGTTTCACTAACACCTGAGAGGGTGTATAGGTGTTGAACAGGCTAGGGAAACTGAAATACACTGGATTACTTATTTCTTTTCCTCTTTCTCTGTTTTTTTTTTTTTTTTTTTTTTTTTTTCCTTTTCAAGGCACTGGTCCCTAATCCAAAGGAGTGAAGGGTAGAAAAGAGAATAAAAGCTTTCCTATGTTGGCTCAGCTCTTCCTTGAATGCAAGAATAATTAAAGCTATAGGCAGGATTAGATTGGTGTCTAGTAGGTAACTCCTTTCCTGCTCTTTCATTTTCTTTTGATCTGTAATGAACTTAGGTAGCAATTGTGGAAGCTCCTTCTTCCCATGCGAGATTACTGCACATATGCACACAGCATGTGCACACCGCACAAACACATACACACACGTTTGTGGCTCCCTCTGCATCCAAGTCTGCAGCCCAGCCTGCACACATTCTGTTTGATGAGAAAAAATGGATTCTGAGAACATAGTGGTAGAAATCTAAACCACCTAAAATATGAGACCAAACTAGACAAGAAAACAGATTTTGCAGCCTGAGCATGAGGTAGCTAAATGAGAACATGGGCTAAGTTCATGAAATATTAAACATGATAGAAAGTGTAAATGGGTCCCTATTCTCCAAACAGTGGTATATCAGAACAAGAAGAGCCTTCTGGAGTTTCTAAAAGGTAGTTTTAGGACAAATAAGAATTGAATAACCGAGAAGGTAATATGCATAGGGAATGTATTTACCACAGGAGAAACTAGAGGGCACACAGTATTTTTTTTAATCAAGCATCTCATAAGTGCTAAGAGAATAGCCTCCTAGTTCAGGCTTCCACTCAAATACAATCATGGCACTGCCATATGTCAGGTACCAGGGACACAAGGAAGAAGACAACTCGGCCACTGGCCCCCAAGACCTGGCAGTCCACAGGGGACACAGATGTGGAAAGAATTACACTGGAATGGAGAGAAGCATAATGGGGGCTATCCCAAGGCACCAGCAGGGGCTAGAAAGGAGTCATGAGCGACTTCCTAGGAAATAAAGTCAAAAAGAGTAGCTGCATGAAAATAAGGACCACATGAGGCCTTCATCCCTAACCTGAGGCAATAGGAAGCCATGCTACTAGTTTTCCACCAACATCTAAAAGAATCCTGTTCTGTTGCACTGCATTGTCTTATGGTGACCACAGTCTCTTCTTTGGTGCAGATCCCAAGGGTAGCACAGGCTCAACAGGGTAGCACAGACCCCATTCATCCACTGCCTTGATTCTGCCTTTCTGTGGTGTTTTTAGACACTGAACATGAAGTCAGCCTGTGGGCACCTTGCGAAGTCTATTTGCAAAGGAACTACTCAATGCAGCTTTCATGATGGGATGGCTCCTCGCGTCCTCTGTTCTCCGCTGACTGGTGCATGCCCGTTCTCTCTCTCACACACACACACAACCAGTTCACTATTGTGCTTTCTAAGTGGAATAGAAAAATGAAGGAAATGGAAAAGGGAGTAAATACTAGAAAAAGAAAAGAAGGAAAATGTAAGAAAAAAAAAAGTAGAAAAACCCTCTGTAAATAAGTTTTTCTTGCAACAGAGAATGTAATAAAACACATGTGTGAACAGAGCAATTTCCTATAACTCAAATAAGTCTCAACTTAAGTACAAAAATTGTGGTAATATACCCAAGGGCCTGGAAAATTCATTTCCTAAATGCTTATACAAAACAAAATGAAAGGGTTTCAGTTGTACAGTTTGCAAAATGCTCTGGCTTAGAAGTTCTGTAAGGGCAGGGATCAGATCTCATTCATGTTTTTTATCTCCCAGAATCTAATAGGAGGCCAGGCAGGGAGCCTAGGGTAGAATTGGTTTAATCCATGGCTGGGAAGTGGCACTGATCTCAGCAGTGTACTCCTCAGATAGCACCTATTTCTAGTGGGTGGCAACTCCAAGTAACCTGAGGGTTTGCACAATACACCACCCAGGCTCCGTTTCCAGGACCATGTGTCAAAAGATAGCTATTTATCAAGATGCCTGCTATGGTCTCACAATTTGTTTTCTGCTAATGACCATTTAAAATGCAGTGCAGAGGTGCCTCAGAAGATGTGACATTTAAAGGCAGTACTTCTTAGCTTTCACTTAAGGCTTTTGTTTTTTGGGTCTGCAGGGCGTCATCTTTCCAAGCTAGTAAGGAAAGCACAACCTATGCACAACATTACAGGGCTGATCAATTCCATTGTGGGCTTTACCTAAACAGTTGGGCAGTCACGAGTCCCAATGCCTGAGAAGGGCATGGGACCAAGTACAGTTTTAGCATGTCCACAGACTATATTATTCTTGGTAACAAATACTTGCATTTCCACTATGTTTACCCTCAAAAACACAGGCTACTGCTATGTTAAAACAGCTAACATTTAGTCCTTTCTATATAAGAGGAAGAGTTGTAAGAGCTTTGCATGTACTATTACATTCAATCCTCACAAAGTGAAGAGAGAGGCAATGTTATTGTTCAAGTTCACAGATGAAGAAACCGAGGCATGGAGAGAATTACACAACTATATAAAGTCACACATACAGGGAATGGCAGAGCCAAGGTTGGAACCCAGGTAGTCTGACCTCAGAATCTATGTTCACTCCAAAGGCAGTGGTGACCATTTCCTTCCCTCTGCAATAAAATTTGCCAGAAAACATCAGCACTCATTGCCATGTTCCAGGTAGATCAGACAGACTATCTTCTTTAGGTTTACTCTGATCTCCAAAATACAAAACTATAATAATGTTGGAAGACACAGGCTCTGGCTTGAAGAAGGTAATTCTTAGAGATGCATTCATTTTAAGCCCTGTCTAAAAAGAAGTCTTTAAACCTCCAATATCAGCTTCTAGAGAACAGGAATTCTGGGCCCTGGGAGCACTGTGTCCTAGGGACATGTTGTCCATTTTAACTAGTCAAGGCAAGCTGCATGGTTCTCTTACAAGAACCTTTGGCTATTAAGAAACATGATGCTGTGAAGATGATGCCCCTCACCCTCTCTGTTCAATCCTCAAAAGAGCATCCTTCCTCTTTGTACTCAGCCAGCACAGTCAGGGGGTTTGCTAAATGACACATGGGATTGTGAGAATTTGATATGAGATGATGTTGATTTCAAGTTGTTAAAGAATCACCAAAAATTTTGGTAGGAAGATTATCTTACCTTCATAAGATCACCAGCTATTACTGCCTGCAAAATTGCTGTGAAAGACAAAAGAGAGATGTCTCATTAGTAGAAGACCCTCTCATTAAAATATTACAAAGGGCTGGATCCTTATTTTTGCAGAAATAGTCTACATTTGAGGTAGGGGTCAGGGGAGAAGAAGCCAAAGGCCAGATCTTGGAACGAACTAAGACCTTCTTGTCAGCTCTTCCCTACCTGGATGCCCATCCCTTGCACCAGTCTAGAGCCCACTGGAGGGAGCCCCCACTAGCCCTGGTATAGCAAAGAGAATATGAAATTTGGAGTTGCACAGATTGGGTTCAAACCTTTACTCTGACAGAGGGAATCATTAAACCCCTGTGAGCCTCAGTTTCCACACCAGTAAAATACCAAGTCTAAATCTTTTAGGATTGCTAAAGGATCAATTAAATCATATAAATATTCCTAACTCATCCACTGATGCAGAGCAGGTGTCCAATCATGATTGGTTTTATTTCCCTCTTCCCAATTCCTTCCACTTCATCTGCTCAGGGCTCAAAAAAATCACCAGTAATTTTGTCAAAGGGCTTCTTGAACACAGAGGCAGAAGGATGAAGGAAGAAAGAGAAAAAAGGGGAACAGGAGGGAGAGGGAAGAATGTTTCCTTTCCATTATAAGCTATAAGCAACATACTCTTTCCACCTCGCTGAGGCACCTGCACAATGCTTTGTACGCTGTCAACAAACAGTGTGCTGTCAATGTCCAACTAATTGAAAGAGATAGTGAGAAGAGAGATAAAAATATCAGAAAGGGAGTTAATAAAATATTATGTGAAGAGAATAAAGAAAACCTGTCTCATTCTTCATATTACAGATCGGGGCACAGGTTCAGAATAAAGCAAGAGCTAGTGGTGGTCCAGTTATCACCGTCATGCAGTCCCCGTGTCCAGTCCAGGTCCCTGTCTCATACCCTTGAGGTTCCCTTGAGGAGCTCACCATGCAGAGCTCTCCTGGAAGTGTATAGAAAACAGAAGACAACAGCCTTTATTGTTATGAAGTTTACAGTGTTGTGAAAAGGGCACTGGATGGCAGGTCCTAATTCTAATCTCTGTCATTTACTACACACATAAAGGTAAGTCATTCAGTTGTCTTGAACTGGTTTTCTTATTTGTAAAATAAAGTTAATAGCTCTCCTCCACTCTCTGTAGTAAGGATAAAACACACACCAAAAATGCTTTATAAGTAGATATGTATTCAACAATATTACCAGAAGAGGTAGCTTTTGGGACTTTGGGGACTGGACATGAAGAAGACATATGAACACTTCAGAAGGAGCCTAGCGATAGGGTAAGACCAGTGTGAGAGGTTGAGCAGACACAGCTCTGCTGGCACAGCGCCCATCTGGGGAGGGGGCAAGGGAAGGAGGCAAAGGAACAGCGCCTAACTTGACAATGTAAAGCCTGTATCACAGGGCAGGGTGAGAGAGGCAGGAGATGTTAGCAACTGCAGGTCTAGGAGAACAAATCCCCTTGGACTTCTCAACTATAGGATTTTCCCTTCACTGGTGTAAGAGCAATTGCCTTGGGGGCAATAACTGAGGAACTGAAACTCACACACCCCAGCTCACAGCAGTGTAGAGCCTATGTTTTTAAGATCATATTTAAACTTCTCCCAGAAATTAAAAGGAAAAAAAAAAAAATAGGAAAAAGAAGACTAAAGGAGAGAAAAAAGAAACATGAATTTGTTGACTTAAGACCCTTGTGTAGTAAGATTTGTTGCATGTAAGTAATAAATCAAGACAATGAAGGGATCCCCAGGACCAGGTCTATTTAAGAAGACCTAGGAAAGAAGGAAGGGGAAAAAAAAAGAAGAAGAAACCAAGGGAAAATTCATTGGCTAACACTAGAGTTCAAAACAGGTTTCTTGAAGAAGGTACAGTTGAAGCCAACTCTTCCATGATAAACAAAAGTAACTAGCAGAGGAGGCTGGGAAAAATTCTCACAAGATAAAGGTAGAATGTGAACAAAAACATGGGAGTTAAAAGGGAACCAGCAAAGTGCTGCATATTATCACATCCAGGGGGAAGCATGGTCTTGGCCAACATGCACAGAGTCACAGGGGCCAAGCCAGTGAGCTGCATTTATGTTAAGAGAAGGACCTGGATTTTATCTTGTGGGGGATGAGAAGCTATGGAAGAGTTAAAAGTATCTAAAGGTTCTTAAGCATGCCACTATGACTGCTGCTCCCCTCCTAGAAGCAGAGTTATGAGCTGCTCCCAGCTCACATTCTCCAGGCTGCCCCTATTACAGCCTCTTCCCATGCCTACCCCAGGCTTGTTCACAGGCCTGGTGATTTATGTTTGTTCATTTCCAACAGCCTCCTAGCTCAGGGGCCACATGAGCAGGTAGAAGATCATATAACAGAATCATAACCACAAATAATTTCCCATTGCACTGGAGATAGAGAGCATGAATATTTATTTTTAAGGCAAGCAATATACCCAAGGGTAGCTATTATGCAAACATTAGTAGGCACAAGGCCTACTTCCCTCTCCTGATTAATGTCCTTCCCCATGAGTACTGTTGTTTAAGATTTCTTCTGCATAAAGAAAGCTTGAATCCATTAGTTTTCCGCTCCAGATAATAACCTTCTGAAAGATCAGGCTTAAAAACAAATAATGAGTTGTTATGATTATGGTATTATTCCTCATTATGTCTGAAGCGCTGAGCTTGCCTTCTTGCCTTTTCCAAAACTCCTCTTCACTGAAGAAATAATGCCCCTAATTATGAAGAAGCAGAAGTCAAACTATTCATGAGACAAAAGTGTACTAAGTAAACGAATACATTCCTGGACAATTAAATCACATCAACTTATGTATAGTTAGAAAAGTAAGGGGGTAGAGAACTGAGAACTTGGTCATTTTTAGAGGTGAAAAGTTGGTTGAATCATTAGTTAACATGAAACCATTTGCTTTTCCTTCAGTGCCATGCCTTCCAAAATGTTGCTATCCAATAAACTTCCCAAGACAGAAACTGGAACTAAGAAGGAATCACTGTCTTCCTCTCTGTCTCTGTTTCTGAGGCTGGATTCCCAAGAGTAGAAATGTTCTCAGACATCCGTGAATAGAAGAAAAACATAGTTTCCTCTCACATATCAGTGTAGGGACAAAACAGTCCATGGGGCCATTTGCTCGCCCATCTACTTCTGCCACACCAAGCTCTGTTGAGGATGTGGGAATATAACTACAAAATAAACTCTATCCTCTCAGGAAGCTGACATCTGGGCAAGAAGTCCAAATTAGAAAGAAATATACTATCACCAAATCTAGAATCAGACTACTGAGTTTAAGCCTTGTAAGCACATTCATGAGCTGTAACCTTGGGCAAGTTTCCAAGCTTCAGTTCTCTCCTTAGGAAAATGAAGATAAAAATCAGTTCTTTGGAGCCTCTGCCTTGCAAATGGGCTCAAGGAACAGAGAAGCTGACCATTACAGTCTTCTGTGTAGAACACCATGGAATGTGGATGTTTTGGACCCCATCACACAGAAAAAGAACCATTCTGCATCTGTGAAATGAAGTTAGACTACAGCCAAGTACAGCTCTAGAATTTGGCACATGATTGCTTCCATGGGGATAATGTAAGGTTGTGATCCTTGCTTTGCAGATGAAAATGTTTAAGAACAAAAAGTATATAGAACTTGGCAAAGCCACCTATAGGTTTGTAATTCTCAATAAATCAACTGAAATAACTACATTATTATATATAAAAGAGTGGCGACTCTGAGTCCTTATGTGTAGTGAAAAACTTTAATCTTTCATGTTTGGTAACTTTTTACCTTTTAAATTATTTTTTTGCTAAATTTTTTATTTGCCTTCTGCTAATGACAGAAATTATATAATTTTTTATGTGTTTGGAAAGAAAAATTAAAACTAAAGATGAAAACCACTGAACAAAGAGAGGGATGTGGGGACCTGGGGGGAAAATCAGTTGACTCATTGGGAATCATAAATATAGATCTGACCTTGCCAAGTTCTGCATACTCTTTACTCCCAAATATTTTCATCTGCAAAGCAAGAATCACAACCTAAACTACCCCTTCAGAAGTCATCATATTCCACATTCTGGGGCCATATCTGGCCTCAGCCTAACAGCCTCTATTCATAAATGAGGAAGCTGGGTCTTAAGAAGCGACTTGACTTTGCTAAGGTCACACCATTCGAATCCAACTGAGAGACAGAGGGACTTTTGTTTCCTTATGTTTTGTTGCTTCTCTTTATTGTTCCTAACCTCTAGGTCAGAGTTCTTTCCACCATGCAGTTTCTCCTTGGTTTAACTTGGAGCAGAGAGGGCAAAAGTTAAAAATAAGTGACCCCCAATAAGTTTCATGAAGGCATCCCACACAAATTGAAGTTGAGTTAGTTTATGGCTTTAAGAGGCAACTCTTTTATGCCAAAGGAGACACGGAATGGTGAGCACAGCCAGGACAGATGTTATGTCCACAGTTCCCTTGGCATGCTCATCACTGGAGTCTTCATACTTTCCCTGTATCCAACATGACCAAACACCCGCTTCTCAGACATATATATATATATATCTGCATAGCTTTTCCTTAGCAGTCTGTCCAATTTTTCTACTTTGTGAGCTGCCAACTATGGTGCATGAGCAGTAAACTGTGAAGGCTTAGCTCCCCAAAACGGGATTTAGTAAAATCATCAAACGCAGCAAAGGTAATCTAACACACATACTGTGATTATGCTAATTGGACATAAATGAGCAACAGCTCATGAAAATGACTTTAATTAATGTTATTTCACATAATCATATCAAACAAGTCCAAGATGAGGTGAGAGAAAGGAGGAATTAAATATTTCTAAAGACCTCTGAATTTTAATCTAAGCCTAGAGGAGGTTTTGACAAATGATAATAAGATACATGCCAAGTTATTTGTTAATAATAATAGGTTAAAATACTAAAAGTTTTTTTTTATCATACAGTAGAAAAGTTTCAAGATTATACTTATAATGATATACAGTTCTCTATTACTGCATAGCAAACCATCAAAACATAAAGGCTTAAAAACACCAATTATTTATTTTAGTCAAAAATCGGCACTGTGGACTAGTTTCAGCAGAAACAGGTAGTCTCTGGGACCCTCACACTCTCCCTACCTGCTTTCCCTCCACAGCTGAAATATGGAGTCTCCACTCTGTATGTCAACCACCTGATCTATCTTATCATCTTATCATCTCATCATCATCTAGAGGCCATTCAATGCTGCAGTGGTCTAATTAATATTCAGACACCTCCTAGGCCAAGTCTCCCTTACAGGGTATAATCATAGATGGGGGACATGAATAGGTTTTGCTTCTAACACAGAGTTAATCCTCCAATTCAATTAGCCCCAGATAACTGAATGCACAAATATACTATATGGGTTCATTCCATCTGCCAGCTGCAGTCCTTTTGAAGCTACCATTAGCGTGGAAGAGGTTTCCTGTTTGGAGAAAGTACAAAGAGCCGCTATCCAGTGTTCCCTCCTGGCACAAAAACTCCACCTTGCTGCCAGAGGACCAAGCCACGCTCCCTTCAGAAAGAGCTGTCCCACTTCCCTGATTCACCACTAGAATTAGCTATAAACAGCGAAGAGACCAGATGTCTCTCACGAACATCCCATTTGTTCATCCGTTGTTGTGCAATTGTTCTCCAGTTATTTCACGTGTCTAAGTCCCATCTCGCCAATTAAACTGCAAATACAAGCACCATGACTTGATTTGATTTTTTTCTCTTTCTTCTATCTAGACTTCATCCTTCACTGCACATTCTATAGGACAGAAAGTATGTGACGTACTTCATAAATACTTGGTTGACACTTGCAACATGGTGATACAACTGGCTGTCATTTCAATATTCTTTGAACCCTGGATCAAAGATGTTCCAGGAAATGGAAGAAAACTCACTTCACTGGCCCCTGCTAAATTTGGCAGTCAATTTGAGATGAAAATATTTTAAACTCTCTTTGGAATCTAATGGGACTAGATGCACTGAAACATTACTATTAGTATCTCAACAGACCAGAAATGTTTATATTGTGGGTCAATCAGAAGCCTATACTAAGCAATAATGCATGTTACTTCCTAAACCATCATTAGCAAGCCTTGGATGAGTGTTAAAACAAATGTCATGGGTTAATTTTCTTCAAGCCTGAGGTTAGTGGAAACAAGTTCACATGTTAAGGGGCCAATAGAGTTCACACTCTTCCAATGTCATGGTATGTTATTATTATTTTTTAAAATATTTTATTTATTATTTTTAGAGAGTGGGGAAGGGAGAGAGGCAGAGAGAGGCAGAGACAGAAATCAATGTATGGTTGCCTTTTTCACCTGCCTCCAGCTATGGACCTGGCTGGAGACCTGGCTTGCAACCTCATTATGTGTCCTGGCTGGGGAATCAAACCTGCAACTTTTGGGTTGGCAGGCCGGCACCTTATCCACTGAGCCACCAGCCAGGGCGGAATGTTATTTTTATCAGTTGTATAAAATTGGTGCCAAGAGTTACAAGGGGGACCAGAGAGTTTGGTGAAAATAACTTTTTAAGAATCTATATAACTCAAAATTAAGGTTTCTATTAGCATCTTTGGATGTAGTAGGTAAGTTTACTGATTTTGTAACACCTTCAAAAGTACAATCTAACTGTTCCCTTAAAACTCAAAAAATATAAACTAATTTGTAGCATCAATATTATATGATCTCATCAACTATTTTTGTTCAATAAATGTTAAGCTTTCACCCACAGGGAAAGTGTTTTTTTTATATTTGTAAATGTTTTTAAGCTGACTATACTTAACTAAATTCATGAACCCAAAACAACTATAGTACCCATAATACTCCTTTTCCTTGTTAACATTTGAATAAAGTAGTACCTATTAAAATGCTTGGAACATTGTAAGTTGCTTCAGCAATGTAAGAGATTAAAAAAAAAATTCAAGTATTCCCCAAAGGTCCTTTGTCCCAAGATTGTTTAAAAATTTTCATTGAGATTACAAACTATGTTTATTTTTGCTTTCCTGGCTTTTGGATGATAAAGCTATAATCCTGAGAGGGCAAGCAAAGTGGTCAAAGCAATAAATGAGGCCCTTGTAAGTCTCCCAGACGAGCAGAGGGTACCAAGTCATGGCCTTAGAGCCTCATGACGCTCCCAGAGGGCCTGAGAGATAGCATCAGGGCCTTGGCTTCATCCCTCCCCTCAAGGTAAGGCAGCATCCCTCCTGTGACAGGTCTCCTTGCCTTCGTTGTTGTGTTTTAGCCGTGTCCTTCAGGACCTCTACAAAAAACTTGGGCCCTGGCTAGTATGACTCAGTGGACTGAGCTCCAGCCTGTGAACCAAAAGGTTGCCAGTTTGATTCCCAGTCAGGGCACGTGCCTGGGTTGCGGGCTGGGGCCTTCGTTAGGGCACACAAGAGACAACCGCACACTGATACTTCTTTCCCTTTCTTTCTCCCTCCTTTCCTATCTCTCTAAAAATAAATTTAAAAAGAACTTGGGTTGAAAAGTGTACTCATATGTCATTCAGGGATAGCTACGAGAAGAACCGAAGTGGCCTGAAAGTGATGGATGCTGATTGGTTTTAAGCAAACATCAAAACTGCATGGGAAATGGCGAGGATCCATGTACAAGTGAATGTGCTCTAGAGATGACAACTTTCTGGCCATCCGGCCATCAGGCACACATGAAGCACCTTATCATCTCCTAGCAGCATCCTGACCACTCTGTCACAGGAAGGCCCCTTTCACCAAAAAGAAGGACAGGTGTGGCCAAAACTAAACTGGAACAAAAGTAAAGCCAAGAAGGAGTTAATGCAGCAAAAGTCACTTTTAGGGACAAAGACCGTGTGCAATTCAAAATAAAGATGAGACTTCTAGAGCCTGCTATCCCTTGTAATGTGCATAGAGTCAAGATAATCTGCGTTTGCAATGAAGTAATAATAGAACATTAATTTTGACTCTTCCCCAAAGTATCGGCATAGGGGACATGTTAATTGGAAACATAGGAAAATTAAGCATTTTATTTCAGAGACATGAAAAGTAAGTTTTCCACTTCAGTGCTATGCTAAACTGACTCAATATCATGCCTTAGAAGCAAGAATTATAAAATAAATGGTTAGTTCTGAAGCTTGCTCAAAAGATCCAAAATAGAATAGGCTTCAGTAGATGAATAAATCTTTAATGATGTTTATTACAGAGCAGATTTTACTGTCCAGTGCTGAGACGAGAAATAAAATGAAGACTGAATCTTCATTTTCTTTGGTAATGCATATACTCACAAGAAAGCAAAATAAGTCTTTATAAAGTCACGTGTGTGTGTATTTACACATACAGAGGTAGCCTGAGTGCTGACGAAATAGAGTGATGTAGGGAAGGATTTTGTTGAAAAGTTGCAAGATCTTGTTTATAAAGGGAAGATTTGCATGGACAGAAAATAGGGATCAAGAGTTTTCTATAGGGAAGGCCAGATGGCACAGAGACGTGGAGGAAGAAGCAATCATCAGCTTTGCTTGATAAAGGGTGGTATCTGAAATGGAGTAAGAGAAATGAATCAGGAAAACAGGAGAAAGAAGGTGCGGGGAGAACACCTTCCGGGACTCAGAGAACAATATGAAGGCAAAGACCTTATAAATTGAATTTATTGGGGTGACATTAGTATACAAACCATACAGGTTTCAAGTGTACAACTCAACAAAACATCACCTGTCTGCACGTTGCATTATGCACCATAGTCCCAAACAAAGTCCCTTTCTACCCTTATTCCTTCCTTGTTTTGTCCACCTCCACCCACCCTCCACCCTCCTTTACCTCTGCTACTACCACTCCATTGTCTGTGTCTGTGGGTTATGCATATTTTCTTGCTTAATCCCTTCACCTTCTTTCATCAAATCCCCCGACCCTCTCCCTTCCAACAGCTGTCAGTTTGTCCCATGTATCCATGCCTCTGTTTCTATGTTGTCAGTTTTTGTTCATTAGAGTTCACGTATAAGTGAGGTCATATGTATCTTTCTCTGATTGGCCTATTTCACTTAACATAATAATCTCACTCAGCAACTCCCTTTTCTGAACATAACCTTGGCTAAGGCCATCAGCTTCTTCCTCAAAGATAGCAGGAGCTTAAAGAAAGGAAAGGTGGCTGGGAGATCAGATGCGCAAAGAACAACCAGCTACTAGGAGCAGACAGGCACATGGTCAGAGAAACAGCCAACAGCTGCTGCAGTAGCCTGGCTCAAATGCCCTTTTTGTTTCTTTGTAAAACACCACTTAAAGTTGTTTTTGCAATGGCTGCAATAATTGCCTTCTCTTGCCGGGGTGAAAGGGGGTAGGGATGTGTCACTAGGCTGAGCAAAATGGAGTGGATTCTGGCTGATTCCAAATCCTTTTCTCAATAAATCATGGAGCTTTGCCTTGTCAAGAAAAAAAAGGGGACAGCTGAATGATGAAAAAGTAATGTATTTTGTTACTTGTTCAAGAAAGCCACCAGTGTGAAAGCAGCCTGCAGCATTTACACACTTTGAGAGTTCATTACCTTTCTTTTTGAAAGGGGGCGTGTGAGAAGGTATGGAAATAACAGTGCTGTCTCTCATTGCAAGCTGGAATAACCCACGGACACTCACCTCAGGAATCCACACGCAGGCCCCAGAGGTGGCAAGGCACGGCTGTCCCTGAACTGCCTGCCTTTCCAAAGCTGAAGGCAGCATTGGAAGGTTTTCCTCAGGTGTCCCATTGCTAGGTAGTCTCTCCTGACTCAAAGGCCTTAGACATCAGCCAGCTCAGCCTGAGATAAGTGGCTTGCCCCAATCACTTAGACTGTGAAGGACAGAGCCGGGGCAGGGGACTGGCTCTTCCTGCTCTGTGACCAAGGCTGTCTCAAGTTCACCGGGCCATTTGCCCAGAGTGGTACAAGTCACTCTCGGCCCATTGGGCTAAAACCTGAAGGAAATATTTAGTGCCTAAAAATTTAGAAAACATTATATTGGAATAATCTCCTAAGTCCCTGCAAATAGGACACATTAGGTCTATTTACAGGAAAATACAAAGTCTGTCCCGAAAGTATCAAGCCAGTATCCATACAATTAAAACAATTTGCGTGGCTGATACTTTCGGGACAGACTTCGTATAATCCCATTTTGGGTATTTTACGTGGATGGTTTCACTTGCTCTCTCTTGCACTTTTACTTCTCTTCTCTGCCCCTTTCTTTCATTTGTGTTTGCAAACAAAGGAAGTGTTAGGCATAGAGCTGTATGTTTTACCTATGTGGTCTGATTCAATTCTCACAATAAATCTACTAGAGATGTACACCATTGGCATAATCTTCATTTTAAGTATGACAAACTGAGGCTTAATGAGGTTAAATCATTTGCTCAAGGCCACAGAGCTACTACGTAGGAAAGCCAGGATATAAGCCAGCGTGGAAATGATGGGCCAGGCTGTCAGACGCACTAGGGTGTCCTCTCTTCCTGATGTTTCCCAGGTAAGCCCAGACAAGGTCCTTTGATAGTTGTCTCCATGCCTATACTTTTCTAGACCTGATGAGGGGAGGTGCAGAAAAGAAAACTGCAATTCTGGGCAAAGGAAGTGCTAGAGTCATAGCTGCTTCCAGGTGTTATGTGGGGTCATGTGGTGGGGGGTGGGAGGTGCTGTCCAAAACTAAGAAAGTCACACCCTAAAATCCTGGACATCCAAGATGGACCCAGAAAATGAGGGCTGGCATAGCAGGCTGGCAAAAAGCAGAAGCATTTCTCGGACTTGCCAATTCACTAAGAGCTGGACTGATGAACATTTTCACAGCTCTGTCTGGGACAGCACAGGCTGAAGGAGCTCTGCAAAGTTGGGCAAACAAAAACTCACAGATAAACTGCTTCCAAGATATCAAAACATCCAGGTTGAAGTAGCATATCCAGGACTAACCTTCTAGGAACCAGTTGAACAAGTAACAAACACAACTTAATATTTTGTATCTGGTAAACATGCCAAGAAATACTTAGGCTAATATCATGGTTCAAGGCAACCAGTTACCAGTGCCTACCCAGTTCTTGCCTTAAGATAAGCCTGAGGTACGTCACGCTGGGGGAAAAGTTTTCATTGGATATTAAGATTTCTAATTAAGTAGAAAACTGACAAGTGCAGTAACAATCATCCTCACACGAGGACTATACGGCAATAACTTCAGGGAACTTGCTTGATTATATGGGCATTAAGGTAGCTCACATAGCATCCTTTCATATAGTAAAAATTCTTAAAGAAACACAATAAATTTTAAAAAGTAAGCACGATTGGATTCTCCATTTTTGCTATCAGAGGTGACTACATAGGGACCAAGTCAGGCATTTTCCATTCCCTTTTTAGCCACTTATCTATAGCATATGTGACATAACTGTAGAAAGGAAACTTACCACAGCTTCACCCCTAGGGGATCTCTGATCCATCAACTTACTTGATAACCTTTGCTACCCATCCACATAAAAGCATGCCAGGAGATTCACCTTCCTCCTTTCCTCTCTTCCTTTTGTTACTTCTTCATTTTGCAATATTTTAAATATTTTATCATAAATATTCTGAGGCCATAGGCAATCTAAAGCAAAACTATAAGTAAATCTTAGTAAGTAGCACCCTCTCCCACATATACCATAATAAGGCTTCAAAAGATAATTAGATAATTACCACCAACAAAGCATTCCAAAGCAACCAAAAGGATCAGAGGGTTGTATGGTTACAATCAACAGCAAGAGTTAATAAAGGGCCATGAGAGAGAATAGTATGGTCAGAACTTGAAGAAAGAAATACAGCTGGATTTGGGAATGCTTAGGGTTTTTTTGTTTTGTTTTCTCTGCTTGTTCTGTTTTATTTTGCTTTTTTAATCAGCAGCAATTGTCTGTTTTCCTAGGGTTTGTGAAAGAAGACCAGCCAAGAAAAAGAATGCTGTCATTCATTCCTTCCCTCTCACACAGTCATTGGGATCCCCCAGTGAGACCACCATAAAAGGCCAGCTCTTCAGCACATCAGTGACTGAATGTTTTTGGCAAAAGACCAGGGCTAACCTACCTTCTGCAACAGGGAACAATGCTAATGGGGCCGTGATGGGATTCAAAGATGTGCATTGAAAGTTTCTGTTTGCCAACACCACATACCGCAGCCAATGTAACAGGGGGACGTGGACGGGGGGAATCAATTCTGTGCCAGGGCGCAGCACTAACCCGGCAACATCTCTATTCATGGGGCTTATAGTTAAATAAGAATGGCAACACCACCCATGGGGGGAGGGTGTTTGGAATGCACCTAAAAGAACAGTAAGTGAACAAGGAAGGAGAAATCATGGGCATTTGGGTTATCAGGAAAATTCATCATTGTTTGTCCTTAGAAGCTATGGAGGTAGTTCCAAGACACAAGAATTAATGAGCACGAAGGAGGGACGTGAATGAAGGACAATGAAGGTGGTCTGCCAGAGAGATGGGAGGAGTTGATATAAACCGTATGGCCGAGGGAAGGTGAGGGAGATGGGATTTGGAGGGGAGCCCACAAACAGGAAGTAGAAATAATTCACTAAAAGCAACATGAGGGACACCAGGATGTGAAGTGCCTCAAAAATGAGCACTGAAAAGTTTTAATCTAATTAAAAAGCCAATGTGAATATGGGGAATAACAAACCAACAAACAAAAAAGACTCCAGCAGCTTTGCATTAGTTAGCCCCAAGTCATGCAGAGTACCATATTGTGACAACTGGTGTAGAAAGCACTCCCTAGCCAGGTGATTAAAGCTCTGGAGATGTTTCCATCTGTATTATCAGCCAAGTTTACTCAACACATTTTGCTAATTAATATCTTATAGAAAATAAAAGAAAAAGTATTTAACTTTCTTAACCAACTCTATTATTCTGATCATAATTTGTTTTTCTACTGTGATTTTTAATAGCCAATGTTCAAGAATTCTACCCTTTAAAAAATTATTGATTTTTTTAGAGAGAGAGGAGATAGACAGAGACAGGGAGAGAGAGCGATGTCAGTTTGTTGTTCCACTTATTCATGCACTCATTGATTCATGTACGTGCCCTGACCAGCGACAGAACCCCTAATCTTGGCCTATTGGGATAATGCTCCAACCAACTGAGCTACCTACCTAATCAAGGCCAAGAACTCTACCTTTTTGGGAATGAGTGTTATTGATAAGAAATTAGATCCCTGTTTCCTTGATTAAGGAAGCATGGGAGTCAGAGACGTGGATCAAGAACATATATTTGAATTCTTCTGTTAAAGGTACTGCTCACTGATATGAAAGAGAAAAAAAAAAAAACCTTACTTTTAATAATCAATTCCCACCCAATAATTATGAGGTTTCCATTCAACAAAAGTAATTTCCTATTACATGAACCCAAATCTCAGCGATGCTGTTGAGAGGAGTGGCTAAGAATAGAATTTGGATCTAGGATTACCTGCGTCTGATCTTAGCAAATCATGTGGCCTTGGACAAGTTACCTAATAAGTCTGTACATTAGTTTCCCCATCTATAAAATGGAAATAATAGTAGTACTGGGATTGTCATGAAGATTAAATATATGTAAAACATTTAGAGTAGTTGATTAAGTATGTAATAGTTTGGTGTGATTTTAAAGAAGTTATTTAACCTCTAAAACCTAACAGAGGCTTACTTTATTTAGGACACTTACCTTAGGCTGTTATCTTTAATAAACAATGCCTTTTTGTTTTTTACTTTTAAATATATAAGAATATTTTATACCAGATAATTTAAAAGGAGTAATTGAAATTATTTTGTTAAAATATGAGGACCCAAACCATTAACCCACTCAAACTTAGTTTCTCAAAAATTAATTATTCTTTAAAAATTCAATTTTAGGAGGTATCATAGAAAGTTTTATCAGAAAGTGATCAGTTAAATGTGTGTACTATTTACCCCTTAACTATGCCATCCCAGGTTTAAACCCAAGAGAAATTCTTGTACAAGGACATCAGGAGGAATTAGGAAAAGAAATGTTCATAAGGATGAATCACAAAAACATTATTCTGAACAAAAGAAACAAATCACAGAAGAAGAGTTTACGATAAAATTCAATTTATAAAAGTTCAAAATAAGTAAAATTATATACACATGTGAAATGTATACATATACATGCATATAATATACATTCACATGTGGAATATGCATACATACAGTCAAGCTATAAATATAAAATAGAATAATAGTTATCTCTACAGAAGAAGGAAGAGAACATAGCCAGAAAGGCCAACACAAAGGGTCCAGATTGCTACTAATGTTTAGTTTTTAGTCTGTGTACACTGTAGTTCCTGCTGATTATTTAAACTTAGCTGGTAAATTTGTATACATCTTTGCATTTTCTATTGTAATAGAAATATATAGAACATGTATTTATACTAAAGAGAAAAATGAACCTGTGGTTGAGCCCAGGGGTAAGTAGCTACTGATGCCTCAAGGAGCGTTGGGCCTCACCACATGTGCCCTTGTGCACACTACTGCAAAATAAAACTGGCTTTGGCTGGACCGTGGGATCACTCTTAGGTGCCTACACTAGTGACCGTGGTTGTTACAATTTTATTTCCATTTACCCCTTTCTTCCACCCACATCCATTGTGTTACTACAGCAATAGAAAGGCTGTCCTATTATGTGAGAGCCAATATGGACACGAGGTCTGGGAGATAGGACAGGAGAAGGATGCTGCTTCAGACATTCCTAAAGGAATCAGGTTGTTGGCACTTCCTTTCCAGAGAGTAATGAGTACCTCTAAGTTTGTTAGTGAGCAGATGTGAATGAGGATGACTCTCCATCAGCGCACGGGCATAGGCAGGAGTAGCACAGAGGCATTCTGGGAGGCCTGTGAAATAAGCAGGCTCTAAGGATGGAGCAGAATCTGAGAGCTGGTAGCCTGCGAAGCAGCCTGGGCATAGGAGGTGGCTCCAGGAGGCATGTGAACAATAAAGTGATGGGCACTAAATCACTAAATGCACAGGAAACTCAAAGGATAGGATAATCAATCACTGTCAAGCCTATCTTCTGACAAGGAGAAGGACCCCAGCTTCCAGATGTAACATTAAAATATAATGTGGCCCCTGGGACTGAGTATGGCAGGTTTCCCTGAAGCTTCGGTTTCACTCAGTTAACTAATTAGAAGAGAATGTGACACTGATATTTTTTTTCCTACAGGGACAAATCCTTCCCAGCAGGAGGGACAAGTTGTTGTGTTTGTTCTGTTTTGTTTTGTCATTAAAAAAGAAATGACTTGCACTGTAGTAAATAAACTCTTGTTAGAGAGAAAGGATTCTATTTCTCTATAATTCAATTGACTCACTTTACTGCTGCCCATCATTTCTGTTGTTTTCCAAAGACATGGTGGGTGAATGAGAGAGTGTTCAAACTAACTAGGTTAGAAAATGAATTCTACCATGGGCTCATTGTGAGATCATGAGCAAGTTACTTGAGAACTCAGACCCTGTCTCCCCAGTAAGAAAACCAAGGATAATGTCTACTCTTCAGTGTTATTCATGACAGATGAAATGAAAAATAATGTAGTGGAAGCACTTGAGTGCAGTGTCTGCACATAATTAGCACCCAATAAATTTGATCCTTTATTTTTAATGACTCTGCTACTCTAGTATAAAATAGAAACATTTTCCATTTTGTTTAGGCCCATATCATCAACTCTCTGTGACTGTGTATCTGATCATAAACTGAATCTTTATTCTAGTTTATATAGGCTGATTTAATCATTTTATTCTCCTTCACCCAGATGGAAAACATCTTCCAATGAAAATTTAGAATTAATAATAACGTTGAGAAGAACAGTTTTCTACCACCACCTCCTCCACTCCCTACCCCCACTCAGCACATCTAACTTTTCAAAGGCAAGTACCACACCAGCGCTGGGCAAGCATCACTCATAAACACTCTTCCTTATGCACTGCTGGGGCAATAGTAGAGTTATGGTTGGGGAGCTTTGTAACAAATTGGAAGTGATTTCACAGGCAAGTTCCCGTTCAAGCTCACAACAGCCCCATGATGTGGGCAGGGTGGGTATGAATGGCCCTGATTTGTGGACAAGGAAATAAATTCAGAGAGAGAGAATGGCAAAGCCATAGTAATCAAGCATATTTTCTGTGAAAAGGTAATATGTGGGAATTGAGATGCTAGTGTTACTGGACTCTGGAAAATTAGATTTTCTCAAGAATGAAGTCTGTTTTGGAGCTGGTCAAAATGACCAGTTATTAGAGAGGGAAGTATGATCATTGGTGAAAAGCAAATAAAATAGAAAGTCCAGAGGAATCAGACCTGATATTTTAAGTTCCTAATCCTTTGCTCAGTGTGCCCCAATTTTCCCACCCATAAATATGAGAAAGCAAAAATGTTACCTCTTATCTCTCTTACAAGTATTTCAGTGTCATTATTCTGTACAATTGTAAGCTTGATGATATGATAGTCAAGAGATTTATGCTAACCCACAGAAAATATGAACATAATAATGTACGGACACAGGAAAACACATTTTAAGTGCAAGTAAAAAATCTTGGTGACAAAGAAAGGAATAAGAGTATCTTCTAAGGATATATCAGCTAAAAGGTTACAAAATTAGGTTAGATTAGATACACTGGTATTATAATTTTACATTACATATTTGAATAATTTTGGAAAGTAGCAGAATCAAACTGAGAAGCATGAACATGTAATACATTATTTGAAGCCAGGATAATATAAATGCCTTTTAATTTGGACAATGTTTTTTTAACCATATATACCACTTCTTAAAATCATCATTTCTGAAGTATCATGAATACTGAGCAAGTCTTCCTGGTGGCAATAACCTTTCAGAATTTTCCAGACACCAACATATGCTCACTGACAGCTCATGACCTTAAGAATTCCTAGCAGACTATAGAACTGCAGTTCAGAAGTCCTCTCCCACCTTTTTCTGGGAGAGGGGATAAGCTCTTATTGATTGGAAGGCAAAAGCAAACAAAGGTCATTAAGGGGAACTTGAGTTCAAAAAACAAACCAAACACAAATGTCTACTTTATTATTTGAACCTGGAAACCCAAGGACCTCTAATTTTACAATAAAAAGAAATCCTTAGTCATGTCAACATCAGTAAGCAAAATAGCATATAATCTAGGTCATCATTAGGTGGTTGACTGCCTAATTCTGACTTGCTTGGGATGAAACAAAATTTGCCCCGTGATTCTTCACAGCACACACTAGAACTTCATTCCAATACTGGGAGAGATTTTATATACAGCAGAACACACCTGCCCCAAACTACCTTGCTTTTTCCTTAACACATTCACTTAATGAACATCTTTTTAATGTTTTCTACTCATGGGGACCAATATCACTCTCGCAGTCTAATAGGGGAGACAGATAAATCAAGCACCAAATTAATGTGTTAACTTCTAGAATGAAGGCAAGTAACTGATACAGGGATGGATCAGTGGGTCAAGGAGCTCTCACAGAGGAGGAGATGACTGCCAAGGTCTCAGATGGCAGGTGTGGCAAGAGGAGGGGTACTTTCCTATCAGAAAGAGACGGTGTGGAGAAAAGCAGGAAGACATGATAAACACAGTCAGTTAGTTCCGGAAGTCAGATGCAGTTCTGCGTGACTAGCTACAAAGCACACACAGAAGGGAAGGGAGGCCAAGAGAAGCAAGAAGCAGTAGAGGAAGGCAAAGATTCCATTGTGTGGAACTTTCTAGTTCGTGTTAAAATACAACATTGGAAAACTGGATACAATTATTGGTCTTCTGAAAATATTTCATCCTATAGGCCACAGGTGGAGATTTTTATTACAGAATAATCAGTTTGGTGGTATCTAGGGGTACAGTGAACTAAAGGTAGAAATCCAGAAGTACAAATTCCAGGTAAAACACAATTTTAAAAATCCAAGAAAGACATGAAGAGGCCCTAAGCTACAGTAATGGGGATGGAAAAGAGAATAGAAACAAGAGAAATAAAAACATTTTTAAAAAGCAGAATGACCAGGCAGAAACAAAAGAATGGAGAGGGAAGCTTAAAACAGCTTTCTTGGTTTTTAATTGGCTGGCTGGGTGATGGGGCCCTTAGCTAAACAGGGGCTGCTTGAGGAGAAGGCCAATAGTCTTCTTAGAGTCCCAGTTTACCCCCTTTTATAAGATCAGTCACATTTCACTTTGTATGGAAGTAGCTATGGGTCATCCCATCACCTCCTTCCCCACTAGACCCCTAAAGTTCCTAGAGGGGAACCTTCTGTGTCACACAGCACAACAGCACGCTTGTGTAACATGATGGCCTAGCATAGTGCAGACACTAAACATTTTTGCATGTTGATTGAATAAATGGAAAACTCTAAAAGTTAGATGTGACAAAACCATATACTTTATCTTTTGAATAAAATAGTTGTTTCTTAAAATGCAAATAACTCACCCCAGCTGGATAACGATTCTTACCACTTACCAATTAGATTCATTTCAGGCTCAACACCCTGCACACAAACTCCAAACTGCAAGGGACTTTTAGTAACATATACTATAAAACCCTGTTTTAAAAGTACCTATAACTTAGAGAAGTTATATGGCTAGGATAAGGTCACAAAAATGTTTCTGGCAATGGGACAGAAATTGGGAAGAATGTATCAAGCTTGAATATTTGTCAACCAAAATGATTGTGACACATGCAAAGAAATACAAGATATTAAATTCAGCTAGGGTGAACTGAGTTTTCAAAAGCATTTGACATTTTACACTGAAATAAGAGAAGACAAAAAATCTTAGAGATTTAAAAAAAAATAATTCTTCCCTCTTACAGTGAAATAGCAGGAACAGAGTTCAACTTTTAAGCCTGAATTAGTATAAGTAAGACACATGCTTACCGTGATCTTCCGAAGAGACAGGTGACCTAAAATGAGATAATAAGCATGATAAATCTTTTGTAAATGATACTGATAAGTATAACAATGATCAAGATTATCTTATACAAGTTATACCCCAAAATTCAGTTACACAGAAATTCAATAGTGAAGACAGTGTAAGAAATGCATTGGTTGGATGGGAAATTCCAATCAATGACTCCCAAAGCTTACCTGGATTAGTTGATGGACAGATGTTACTGAAATATCTACCACCTGGTGTCACAGGACCCCACAAACTTTGTGAAGACTGGATTTATCAAACACAAGAGGAGAACTCATAGAAATGTGATAATAAATGAAATCCTATGATGGCAGAGTGTCACCAAGTGCCCAAGTCCAGGCCTCCAGAGATTAATGATAACAAAGTTGGGAAGAGAACAGTTCAGTGGATGCATGGTGATTGAAGAAAAAAATTAGCTGCTTTAGGATGCTTGATACTGCTTTACTCTACTGATCAGTAATGCTTTTGTCCATTATGTGATTGAATAGTAAGGTATAAAGACACAGTAGTGTCATCAGTGGAAAAGTGTGTCACCATTTCCACCTATGGGTCCCTTCAAGTAAACTTGTGCATGTGAAAGTGACAGAAAGTCCCAAGATCTGGTAGGGAGAAAATTGGTATCTGGGAAATGAACACAGGGAAGAGTGGCAGGGAATCTAATGTCATCCTAAGTTGTCACCACACATCCTAAGTTGTCAGCTGCTGGAAAGCCACCCCTTGGTTTCCCCAGGTGGATGCAATCCATCCTCTCCCTGGGATCCCCTGTCCCATACTGTCTATGCACTGGTCCTCCCCACAAGGTTGTGAGCTCCTTGAAAACTAGGACCAAACCTTATTTAAAACACAGTGGGCCCCAATTAAAATCTGTTGAATTATTTTGAGCCTCAAGACACCAGTGTTCAGACTCAGACACATCCTGGGGCTCCTCAGAAAGTCCAGTATGTCACCTTCAAATGCTCTTTAAGATATAATCACCAGTCCTATGCCAGCTGGGAGGGAAGCACCTATGGAATGAGACTGAAACTCCAGGGTGGTGACAATATGGCCATTCTCTTGAGTCCAAAGACACCCAATGTACCTGGCAATGGAGTTACTCACAATCTGGTTAATGACTAGGAAAAAATAAAGGAGAAGTTGTTGAATAGAGGTGAAATGGGATTGGAAGGTGAGTCTAAAGAAAAGCATATATTGAAGTAAGATTAAAAAAATTTTTAAGCTGCCCAGAATATTAAAAAAAAAATTAGTTAGCAATAAGGAAACTTCTTCATGCCTGGTGTTTTCTGATGGGGAATGAGCAAAACTGTGTCTCAGATTGTTTGCAATTAATTTCTCACAGAACTACAGGAACAAAGAAAAACTCATGAAAATGAATGACTCAACACCTCCGGTGGAGGACTTGGGCAGCAATGTTTTTGCTGCCTCTCTGCAAAAGCAGAGAACTAATATTAAAGCTGAAAAATTCCAGATGGCTCTGTGAAAATCCCGAGGGGATGCTTTGTGCAGTATGTCCAGGCGGTGGGGAGGGACTATCGATTTCAGTGTGTTTTCTAAGGATTAGTCATGTTGAGTTTCAGTGCTGAATGTCTCCCACACGCCTGGATTTGTGGAATTCCAAGACATATGGAGAATGTCAATCCTCACTCAGTATTTCACCTTGCACTGTAACAAGGGACTAAATTATACAACTGAGACATGTACACAAGACATTATGCCTGGAAATGGGCATGAAATTTTTTTCAGGACTTAGCTCCAGAGGGAGGAGACCTTCTGAAATCAGCAATATAAGTAGTCATTAAAAAAAAACACATAAAAAACAGAGGGGTTGAATCCCAGGAGCAGATGACCTTCCTCTACCTGATGAGTAAGGAATGCAGAAAAGCACTAGGCTTCTTCTCCCCTCCGCATTGGGAAGATTGGTGGTTCTGTCCCAGCTTGCTGAGCTCTCCCCCACATTCACTTTATCTTAGAAATATCATCAGCTAAACTATGGTGAGCACTCAAGTCAACTCCAGGATGTAAAGTTCTCCTCCTCACATCTTTCCTGAGCACTAGTCTTTTGTTACTAGTCTACAAACTTATGTTTATTTTTGCCTTGTTTTCACTTGGGGGTATGTCTTACATTTTTATTGGCATTTCATTTAGGTTCAGCACAGTAACACAACAAAACTGAAAACTCAAGCCCTGCATTTCATTTTGTCTTCTATCTTATGAAATCTGAATAATTTTTATTCAGGCTTGACTCTTTCAATTTGTGTTGATTTAAACCTGAGTGATAATTATTACTCAAGACCCTACTAAGTTCCAGGCCCTGTGTCAAGTGAGGGGTGAACAAGAGATTAATTTCAAGGAACTAATAATCTAGTGGGGAAAAAATATGTAAACAAATGATTACAACTAAGTGAAAAAAATATAATGACTAAAACATATATCAATTATAGAAGAAAGACCAATTGTGTCCCAAAAAGAGGGAAGGAAGGCTTCAGAAAGCCAGAACCATCTGAACTGGGCTTTGCAGGATAAACAGAAGCTTAGCAGGTAAGTAAGAAAGAAGAGTGACAAGTAGAAGGAACAAACATAGGAAAAGGAGTAAAATGTGCAATTTCATAATTTGTTATCAGTTCTACATATAACTCAGTGTTGTTAGTAGGTAAAGGAGCAAAGATAGGACTAGAGAAATAAGAAGCCAGGCGGTTCATCCCAAATTAGTGGTTCCACACTGAACCTACCAATGCTCCTACGAGTAAAAACAAAGGAACCAGCATATCTACACAAAAATGCCTGAAGAAGGAAGCAGGACAAGGATTTGTGAGCAAATGTAGTCTGGGAACATACCCAAAAGACACAGCATGATTTCCATGAAATTCTGAACTGGATAAAGAGATGGAAGGGATGGAGGAAGATATAAAGGGAGAAAGGAATAAAGGATGGACATGAAACCTTCTATGCACAGAAACTTAAAGAAGAAGCTATAGCAGGCAGTGAACAAAGGTTGACAGTCTACGAACTAGTAAGTTACAGAGGAAGCTGGGGGGCTTTTTCCTCTGTGCCACTGTCACTTTGGAAAAGAAGATAAAGAGGAGATGAATAATAATTAAAATATTTTTTAATTATTAAGAACTGATCCATTGATTTATCAATCCATTCAAGCTTTGTGCAAGTGTTTTGCTTTTGTTCACTTTAATTTACTTTTCTATGAATTTTTATGTGAAGATTTTGCTTATAAAAGCCTACTTCCAAATGTAACCCTGCTTGTTTTCTCTCCTTTTAAATGAAGGTAACACTTCTCAAACTCAGGTGCACATGGGAACTTGAAATGAAAGGCTCCAGGAAAATAAGACACTATTTTTAGATGGAAAATGATATACTTTAATGGTAAAATATAATATTTTTATATTGAAACTGGTGCAGCATATTATGGATTCAAAAGCAAAAGTTGCTTGAATTCTTAAAGCAATAAACTTTTTTAAAAAGTCTGTGTTTAAAGATAGCTTCAGGTAATGTTTCCATGGTTCCCAGGAGGGTGTTTATTCTCTTCCAGGATAGGGATATTTCCAACAAAAAGACTGAAATATAAAACAAGTCACCTAAATACATTTATAACATCTTGGAATGAATCATTTATAAGATTAATGTATGAAGAGATCAAGACTCAGAGGGAATGAGATATAAACCATATATTGGTCAGTAGCTACTGTATGGGACAGACCCTGTCATCACTTAAAGCATGAGGAATCTAAGACACTCAAAGGTTGTTACTTAGATTGCCTTCCATCTGCCCATCCTTTCAGGCCTTCCAACCTCTCAAGTAGATCAATGAGAAAGTTTAATGACATTGAGGCATGTAGCCAGTTTTCTACCAGCAAAGTAGTAATATGGAAAAGCAAAAGCATTTTATGTTCAGGAAGGCAAAAGGGTCTCTAAGAAGCATGGCACTTCTTGTGATCTTTTATTGTTTTTCATCAATAAGCCTGGATCTGAGACGTGGGCACCATAACTAGTTCTGCCTTTATGATGTGCTATAATGAATGTCCTGCAGTATGTTATAGGTGCACGCATTTCTTGTCAAGCTGGATGAAATTCTCCAAACCTATAAGCTTATCCTCAAACAATAGCTTTTTAATTTGAATAGTACTATCCTGACTCTATAATTTTTTTAGTCTCCATATAATATTTTTCTTCTGTTTTCATTCCTTGGCTTTGATTCTATAGCACACATATCTTTCCTATTAACCCTCCTTGGTATGTCTGTATCATTTCCTTCCTTGGTGAGAGATAGGAGGTCGATACACTACCCATTTTAGATAATCATCCCTAAAGATGATTATCATCCCTAGGTGAATGTTGGGGACCCAGCTACATGGGTCAACTACTTTCTGGAAAGAACCACCCCATAAATGAATGTCTATCTCCCTTCCCAATGTCTCCAACACACATACTCACTACTTAGCATCTATAAACCATCAGCTGATGGGGAGTCAGCCAAGGGATGGAGTCACATGGAGATGAGCTTAGAACAAATACACAGGACAGGTGAAGCTCTGAGTTTGAATTGGCAGGAGAATAAGACCCATATTCTGAAAACACTTGGCAATAGAGTGTTTCCCTAAAACTGTGGCTGAGGGAGGGGAGCTCTGATACATTCATACCAGCCCATAGGCCTGGCTGGGGGAGCCAGGGCCCCTTCACTTCACAGGTTCCCACCATGGGAGTATAGAGAAAACAAAGGAGAGGTGCTTTTTAAGAGGTAGAAGCAGTGTTCTCTGTCCACTCATTTGGTGTACCACAAATCAATTGCTCCTCGGCTATGAAGTCCTCATGGGGAAACAAAGAAGCATGTACTTTGAGAGCAACTCTCTCTTCTGTTAATTTTCTTCACATTCCTGCCTTTCCTCTTTGTCCTCCAGCTTTACTGTAGGGATGACAGCCAAAGCACTGGTTCCTACCAGCATGGGGCCAGCATCCTTCCTCCTCAGCATGAGAAAGAGAAACCTCTGGTCTCTAGCTTTTGATCAACTCTAAATGTTCTTGCCCTTTCTCTTCTGTCAATCTTGTATTTCTTTGTCCTTCCCCTGACCGCAGCCCTGACAGATCCCAGGCCTTAACTTTGTTCACGCTTGGTTGGGATCCAATCTCTGTAAAACAGCCTCCCACCAGGAACATTTGGACCTGGATAAAATCACTGAGGTTGGGTTCTGTCTCCTGCCTGAACCATTACAGCTGGTTGTCTGTTAACAAACTCCCAAGAAAAGGCCCAAAGGAAACTCATTTCCAGGTGTGTTTCAAGAGACCACCCCACTGCTGCAGAAACACCATCTTAATTGTTCCGTTTTACCTTGAAGGGACAATGCCACATCCATTCAATTCATTTCCCATTGATGCACAAAGAATTTTCACTGAAGTCATGTAAGCCCAATCACCAATTAATAAGAGTTGAAAGCCTGGCTGTAGGTGACCATCTCTGGACAACAGCTCTTCTTCTCCTGAGTGACTCCCAAGGATCTTCACTGCCCAGAGAGGGCTGCTGTGTCCAACCAATGACACCATTTTGAGGGCTTGCATGAGAAATAGTGATGTCCCAGGTCTAGGTGACATCTGACATCTTTACCACCATCACTCTATCCCCCAAGCATCTCTAAATAGGAAAACAGAACCCCAATCCCTTAGCATGGAGCATCCCCACCAATTCTCTTTGTTTGCTTTTCTTCCCCCTAATTAAGAACACTGCTATTAAGACAACGCACAAAGCACATACAGTAAAGACAGGGCTGAGAGATGAAAGTTATAGCAGCCACACAGAGCGGCATTGAAAGGAGAGAAAGGCCAACACATTCTCTATTCAAGTGGCCACAGACCCATTCAGTGACTGCCGGCCAGCCTCAAAGGTAGCATTCACCACAAACAGAAGGAGCAAAATCCAAGGAAGGAGAGAGAGATGAGCATGTGTGTGGAGGTAGGGAAATCAGTCCCAGCACTCAGATAATAAAGTGTGTTTGTGATTCCCGTGTTGGATGTAAATTCTACGAATCCTCTTCATGTTCAAATTTCCTATTCTTTAAACTTTCTTACCCAAATCTATACCCTGATGATCCCAGGTGAGCTATACTTGACACTCCTTGGGTGTTTTTAAAAAAGCTCCTATCTCAAGTTACATTTGGCATTTTGAAAATACCTCTGTTTTGCCACTAATTTGCGCAATTCATTCTCTGCAAGACGAGCTCCTTCGTGTGCTAAGAATGCCCCTAAATGCCCACTGAGCTTGAAATGTTACTGCCATCTACTGTTCATTCCTAAGAACTGCAACAAAATGAGAGGGAAAAGTTTGAATTCTGAGTTGAGCTGAGCAGAAACGGGCAAAATTGGGCAGTAGACATAGGAAAAATGCATTAAAGAAAGAGATAGATGGCTTTGAAGAAACTAATGTTTAACAACTTTGAATATGAAAACTTTACCATCACACCTTTTATTACCTAAAATATGAACACTGCTAGAAAACATTTTAGCATTTTGAAGAAGACATGAGAAAATGGTATGTTAGCACAATACAGTTGTGCAGATATAAAAGATGCGATACTTCATATTAGAAATAAGTATTTTCAATATAATTCCCTGCCTATTTTCTAAAATGGGAGTTAAAAATAGAAAAGGCATGTTACTTTAAAATCTGCTGAGCCAATAAGGAGCACCTTTTTAAAAAATTAAATGCTGCCCTAGCTGGCATGGCTCAGTAGATTGGTGCTGGCCTGAGAACCCAAAGGTCACTGGTTCAATTCCCCAGTCAAGGTACATAACCAGGTTGCAAGCCAGGTCTCCAACCAGGTTCATAGCTGGAGGCAGGTGAAAGGCAACCAACCACACATTGATGTTTCTTTCCCTTTCTTCCTCCCTTCCTGTTCTTCTCTGTAAAAATAATGAATAAAATCTTTAAAAAATAAAATAAAGCAAAATAATTTTTA
Organism: Noctilio leporinus; assembly: GCA_004026585.1. NCBI lineage: Eukaryota > Metazoa > Chordata > Mammalia > Chiroptera > Noctilionidae > Noctilio > Noctilio leporinus. The sequence continues at coordinate 144,010 of PVIW01001675.1, read as the reverse complement.
AAAAAGATAACCTGCAGGCTTTATCCTGGGGTGTGGGAGCTGTAGTCCATAGTTCCTGTGGAGATGCAATCAGCCTGGAATTTTGTGAATGTGGACTTATTTTTCTTAAATTATACATTGAAATGCAAAGCTCTGGATTGTGGAAGCAAGTCATGTGAGTGCCATATTTAGTGTCAAGATAAGAAACTTATACTAAAGGTATCTCACCTATTGGATGCAGCAGAATATGCAATATCTACCTGTGGGCCCAGGGTAATGGAGCAGGGGCTTATCCACAGCTCATTGTTTTTATGAAATCAAGTCAGGACTTCTGAATCCAGCTTCAGAATATGGAAGAAGAAGAAGAAGAAAAACTGGTGTAGTTGGAAGCAACTTTGACACTTTGTCTGGAGATAACTGTACTATATTCCATAAGTTTCCCTATCAACATCTCCCACCTCATCCACTTCTTGGAGGAGGGAATTCATGTCCAAGATGCTGGCATAGGAAACAGAACTGGAAGTGTCTATCTCTTCCCAATTCTACGTCTAGAGACAGAACAGCTTTTATTTATTAACATAAACAAAAATAGGAAGGGGGTAAATAGCAAAACAAAAATAATAAATCTCATTATACTATAAAAATGATAAACCAATACAAGTAGATCACAGTAATATTGAGAACAAAAAGTGAAAATGAGTTCTACAGACTCTCTTTGAGAATAACACAGTTCAATGTTTCCACATGAAGCCCTGCTCTGGGCTGCCTAGCAGTTGTGAGAGGTACTGCACTTGTAACATTCCATCCCACTGATGGGATCCGAGGGGCTATGGAGTGGGACAAACCACACAGGGCGATGGAGAAAACTGTAGAGCAACATTTGCAGTGGTAGTTGCTCCCATGCTTGGCGATTAACGGAAGTGCCAGAAAAGTGAAGAAAAGTGAAAAAAATGTGGCTCTGTCTCCCTGAATTCCGAATAAGTAGTCTCTCTATGTTGTAGATTTATTTCGTGCCTGATCCCCTTAGGGTTGAAGGTTTGGGGCTCCCCGGAGGTTCCTGAGAGAAGTTCTACACACTTTACACCCCGACCCTTGCCTCCCATGTCTAATGGCACCAAAGTCACCTGTTTACAGCTGACCCCATGCCTGAGCTCGCAGTGATCACTGGTCGGTGTCCCTCCAGCCTGAGGTTCAAAGGCAGGGATTTCAAAATGATCATTCGTAATTTCAATTAATCTAATAGAATTACTCATCTAAAGTAGAGACACACACGTGTACGCGCGCACACACACACATACACAATCCTAAGAGCTTTGGTGGGAGTTTGAGAAAGAAGCTAAAAGCTGGCAGCTTATCTTGGAGACAAGTGGTCGGAGAGGAGAGGAGGTTGTCAGGAGGCACTTGAAACCTTGAAGCAGGCCTTGGAGGAAGGAAAAAACCATTGTTGGAGTTTTCAGAAATGATGCCCTTTTCCTGATTGCATGGACTTCTTCCCAACATGCTCTGGGAGATGATTCTTGATATTCTTGACTACATTTTAACCCCATTGCTTAGAAAAACTGGGCCCCCAAGGAGAGACATGCCATCATTTTGTAGGACAAATATCCCCTACATCCATACCAACTTGCTATAGCTTGGATCCCATCCAGCTGACCTAACTATGTCCCTACTCTAATTACCAAACTAATGAGATTTGAATGTCAGACTGTCACCAAAAGGCCCTTAAGGAAGACCCAGTGACGGCTTCAGGGACAAGAGGGCCACCTGCACAAAAATGAAAGCATGGTGATGCTGCTACCAGCACACAGCTGCTCACGGGGGAAACATGCCAGTCCCCACTGCTAGCACAGCTACAGAAAACAAGAGCAACCCCCATTCCTCTATGGCTTACCAATAGTCTCTCCAAGTTCTAAATGTACAGAGACATGAAGTTACCATTTTCCCAGTTTTAGAACTGTGCTTAAATGGTTTCGTCACAAAAGACTCTATTGCCTTCCTACTTGCTTTGCTTGATGCCCTAAAGCAGTCAGTGTTGTTGGTAGGAAGGGGGTGGGTCCTCCGTTTTGTTTTTGAAGAAGACTCCCAAAAGCCCCTGAGAGGCCCTTTCTACCGCCTGCTGCCTGGTAGGGAACTCAGGAAAGTCATTTCTCAGACACAGGGTCCCCATGCTTCCGAATGCTCTGGCTTTGCCTCCTCTCTTTCGGTTGGGAACCCCAGGAAGTCCCAGAATCCTCTTCCATCTATAAAATGCTGGCAGTCTATGATTCCCCACATCCACGTTTCTCCCCCTCCATCCAAAGAACCTCTCAAACCTCTTCAAAGACTGAATTGAACATCACTGACATCACCGAAATAACGCAGAGCCAGACCAGCAGGCTTCTAGAATAATCCTTACTGTCTGCCCCACTCCACCACCGCTGGTCCCCAGGGCCCACAACCTCCTAGACTCAGCAGGACCAGCTTTACAACCTCACCTGGGAGACAGCAGTGTCTCTGAGTCAGGGAGCCAGGGCCTCCTTGTGATTTAAATGGGTGAATTCCTGGATCAAAGAGATCCTTAGCACAATGGCAAATATGTAAATGGATTCCACATCCTAACAAAAATGGGTGACATTTTACACAGCTCACACAGTGAGCGTTTTGTGACAACTGCTATGAGGTTAGCACTGGGTTTGCCACAGCGTTGTGGTAGACTTGTGCAGACTTTCCATTTAAGTTAATCAAAGCCCCTTTCGCTAACATCCAACATTGATCCACTCCCCAACCAAGCCTGCCTTACTGAAGGCCTGTTACCCAGTGTATGGTGCAAAGGCCTGTGGATCCACACTCTGTCTACCCCAGGACTCGCATGCTTTAAAGAAGGACCCAATCCACTTCCCTCATATTCACAACACTCGAGTGTGAGTAGGTGAGACTGCCAGGTGTTACAAATGGGAAAAGAGAACCACTCAACAGTAATCATTTTTCCTCAAGTTGTAATCACCGCCAAAAGTTGGAACTCACAGAAATGAAAGGGCAGGATTTCTTGACATCATTTTAAATAAAATGGATGCTTAGTATTAAAGCCCCTTGTTATTGATTTATCTTAGCAAGTCCCCTTAACAACCCCTAATGTTAGTGAAAATAAGATTTGGTGCATCAAGAATTCTTTTCTGGCTCTGCCACTAATCTCAGAAATGGACATAGGACTCCATATCCAAAAAAAGGGTCGGAGCCCAGTATGCGTGACTGTTTGGGGAACAATTATAAAAAGGACACAGGAGCCCTGACTGGTAGCACAGTGGATAAGGCACCAGTCTGCAAACCGAAATGTCGCTGATTCGATTCTCAGTCAGGGCACATAATCAGGTTGCAAGCCAGGTCTACAGACAGGTCTGAGGTTGGAGGCAGGTGAAAGGCAACCATACATTGATGTCTCTCTCCCTCTCTGCCTTTCTCCCTTCTCCTCTCTCTAAAAATAATAAATAAAATATTTTTAAAAAAAGGACACATGAAAATCTCTCATTAAATACTTTGCACCCATAAAAGGACAGATTGTTACTATGTGCTTGGCTAAATGGAGGAGGTAACAACTTGAGGTAAGTAAGGCAGGGAGAAAAAGAAGAAGAAAGAAAGGCACACATCAGCTAAAACATACCATCTCCAGCCTGAGCGATTGATTAGCCAGCCAGGGAGAAAAAGATTTGGGCCAAAGGTAAGTGGGGATGGGAATGCAACTATCTTAGTGAAACAGATGCAAGGGACCGTCTCTCTCCTGACAGCATCGATTGCATCTCCAAGACATATTCCGCAAAGCCTGCACCCCACTAAGAAGATTAATTTTCTCTCTCTTATCTGACTGTGATGTTGGAAGGAAATTTCCACAACCATAATCACTGCTGAGTAGTCTGTCTTCCTGGTGAGAAGCTGGAGCTTTGACAATGTGCACAATTATCTTTTTTTATTAGTCAGGCCAACACCTAATGTTCCAGGAAGGAACTGGGTAAAGGAAACAGTGGGAGACAAGAGGGAAACAAAGCTATTGCTCCTATGCTCAACCCATTTCTGAGGTTATGAAAGGAGGGGAATTTTAGAACTACCTTCTTGATATGGTGGCTCAGAATTGTGGAGTACACTAAAAAGGGTACACACACACACACACACACACACACACACATATATATACATACATGGGTGTATATATATATATATATATATATATATATATATATATATTTCAGTTTAAAGTATAATTAGGTGTTTTGGATATCTCTAAATAACTTGACAGTTCTATGAACTTTCTTTAGCACACGTCAGCTAGAGTGATACCAAACTATCATTGAGTCCTTTCAATTATTTGAGTTACATTCAGTTATATAATGATGAAATGCAGATACTTACCTACTTCTCTGAAAGATCAAAGAAAATAAGCATACAACCCTTAAAAAGTCTTTTTTTAGGCTAACATTTTTCATTAATTCTTTAAACACTCATCCTTGTTATATAAAAATAAAAACAGAATTTGGAGGAAGCAGAGAGTTCTATTTCCTTTTGTTTCCAGAACAAGTATTATGGTAAAACAAGTATTAGACCTTATAAACTTCACATTCACTTCAGCTGGTCCTTCATGGCGCTGTATATGTAAATAAGTGTATTGGTTTGATTCCTGCCCCACCACATGACATATTTGACCATTTTCTTTTCCAAATGCCTGTTACTGCAAGGTAGGCTACTCCACAATGTTAAAAACAAAATTTTCTAACAATGTGATAGAGCAATTTTTGAAAAGTAACATATTATGTGGAACCCTACATTTACAAAAGATTCTTTCTACTGCTTTTAGTTTCAGTTTTAGTTTTCATTTGATTGTACTCAGCACAATTAGAGTTGCATATGGTAACTGCTTACCATTTCACACACCTATGTGTGCCTAGTGCATGTGAAGCTATTGTGCTGTTCGAAGTAAGGCCATGGAATCACCTGCAGACTTAACCTGTGAGCTAATGTTAAATGCACTGTCATAGCCATGTGAAGGCATTGACTTTGATATCATCATCGTGTTCAGATCATTTTTTATATTTCAGTGGCCTTAAAAAAAAAAAAGGAAAAGCAAAGCTAAGTCCATAATGCCAAATAAAATTTTATTTGGACAAAGGCTTTATATTTTTATTAAACCATGCAAAAGAATATTATATATTCCTGGCACATAACTATCTCCTTTATCACTGAACAGTTCAGCCATCTGAATAAATTGCACATTGGGAAGCTGATAGTAATTACTTGTATTATTGATTGTACTGTATACCATATAAGAATGAATTTGTACTCCTTCACTTAAAAAGATCATTGTGTTCTACTGCCTAATTTAGATTACTTTGGAGATACATATATTTCTTTTTTTAAGTATATTAGTTTTTAAAAGTCAATGCAACCTTAAGGAGGACGAACAAAGCTGGAGGTATTACCTTCCTGATTTCAAACTACATTACAAAGCTATAGTAATTAAATTCAATAATTTTGTAAAGCTATAGTGGTTAAAACAATATTGCATTGGCCATATATATATATATATATATATATATATCATAATAGATACCCAGAAAAAGACCCATGAATATATGGTCAATTAATTTATGACAAAGGAGTCAAGAATATACAATGGGGAAAGGACAATCTGTTCAATAAATGATGTTGGGAAAATTGGACAGCCACGATTAAACGAACAGCCACGATTAAACGAACAGCCACAATTATAGGTCACTATCTTACATTGTACCCAAAAATTAAGTCAAAATGGACTAAAGGCTTGAACATAGACCTGAAACCATAAAACTACCAGAAAAAAATATAGCTGATAAACTCCCTGACATAGATCTGGGCAATGAACTTTTGAACCTGAGACCAAAAGCAAAAGCAAAAATAAACAAGTGGGACTACATCAAACTGAGAAGTTTCTGCACAGCGAAGGAAACCATGAATAAAATGAAAAAGTAATGTACAGGAGAAGATAATGGCAATTCATGTATCTGATAAGGGGCTAATATCCAAAATATATAAAGAACTCAATACAACTCAAACAAAAAATGGGCAGAATATCTGAATAAACATTTTTCCAAAGAGGACATATAGGTTGCCAACGAGGACATGAAAAGATGCTCCACATCATTAATAATCAAGGAGATGCAAATCAAAATCACAGTGAGATATCACCTCGCACCTGTTAGAATGGATATTATCAAAACAGGAAGTAATAAGTGTTGTTGAAAATGTGAAGAAAAGAGAACCCTTGTACACTGCTTGCAAAACATAAACTGGTGTAACCACTATGGAAAACAATATGGAGGTTCCCCAAAAAATTAAAAATAGAACTACCATGTGGTCTAGCAATCTTAATTCTGGGTATTTATCTAAAGAAAGCAAAAGCACTAATTTGAAAAGATATCTGCATCTCTATGTTTATTGCAGTATTATTTACAATAACCAAGATATGAAAACAGCCCAAGTGTCCATAGCTGGATGTATAAATAAAGAAATTGTGGACTATTATTTCATCGTAAAGTTAAATTTTGCCATTTGCAACAACATGGACTTCAAGAGCATTATGCTAAGTCAGACAGGAAAAAAAGTCAGACAGCTAAAGACAAATAACGTACGATCTCTCTTGTATGTGGAATCTTATACACACGGGCGGGCAAAAGTAGGTAAGAACTCTGCGCCAAACTGCGCTGGAGTGTAGCAAGCAAACTACAAGAGTGTGAACATATTGAAGGCCAGCAATGCGAGAGCATAAGAGATTGTATTGTGAGGACACTGTGCCACTGTGCCACTGTGCCATTCTTCTGCGTTAATAAAGCTACTGTAAAAATCATAATGTCCATGTCTTTTTCTACACAAACAACTGTGAACCTACTTCTGCCAACCCCTGTATATAAAAATAAACAAGCTTATAGATATAGATGAGTGGTTGCCAGAGGGGTGAAAGAAATGAGTGAATTGTTTTATCTTTTGTTTTAAGTTTAGTTTAAAAGAATTGAATAAATACACAACAAAGGCCTCAATGTAATACTTAAAAGAGACACCACTCATTGATATGACTGCATAAATGATCATATCCCAAAGAAATGTTTCCAAGAAATAAAATAATAAAAAATTGAAATTAGGAGAAAATAGCATCCTTCCTCTTGTTTCCAGAATATCCCATGTGCATATCCATCATAGCACTGCGCTTATCAGAAGCAGCTAGACTTATTGGTTTATGTAATAACAGTTCCCTTTTGAACATAAGCTCTTCAAGGACAAGGATTATTTATTTAGCTTTGTGTTTTCAGTATTATTCCTACCCAAAAGGTGCATAATATTTACTTGCTCAATAAATGAATGATTGAATAAATGGCTAAACCTGTTTCTTAGAATCCCAATGAGATAAGTCAGAGCAAATACATTACAGTTCAATTTTTGATAATATCATCTCTGTTTTGAAACAGACATGATCTGCCTATTGTCAAAATTCCATTAGCCCTGTGGGAGAGGGGATGGGATGGGATGGGGTGGGTGGGGCAGGAGAGAGCAATGGGGGAAATGGGACAACTGTAATACAACAGTTAATTAATTAAAGAATTAAATTCTATTAGCCATGCTTAGCTGATCAGGTAACAGATACCTGCCTAGACACAGATTCTGCCTTTGAATGATTTGCTACACTATCTTCCAGTGTCTTAGTCTAGTGGCAAGGTATTCTGTTTTTACCTCTCTCACCTTGACCTTAGTCTTTTCAGGCTTTGGACCTGGAGATACTAAGAAAAAGTACATCTCCTTCAGTCATGTTTGAGGATTTTGCATAAACCACAACACATGAGAATTGGAGCCCTGACTAGTGTGGCACAGTGGATTGGGTATTGCCCCACAGACCAAAGGGTTACTGATTTGATTTCAGGCAGGGGACATGCCTGAGTTGCCAGCCAGCTCCCCGGTTGGGGGTATGCAAGAGGCAACTGATAGATGTTTCTATTACATATTGATGTTCTCTTCCTCCCCTTCTCCTTCCCTTCTCCTTCCCTCCTCCTCTCTCTAAAAAGAAAGAAGAAAGAAAGAAAGTTAGAGAGAACTGGAAAAGAGCATTCTTATTTAGAAATTTAGAAAATACTTCTTAGTCCCCTTACCTATTTTCTCTTAACCTATGTGACTCACAGTTATGTCTGCCCTTTTCTCAAAAATAACTTGGAAAGAACACATTGAGTGCCTTTTTAAAAAATTTCATAGATCCTAAAGTTGAAAACATTTTTCCTTGGGACCCAAGTTGATTCTCTCTGCTAAAATTTTAGTTAATTCCTTCCTTATTAATCTTCTGCCAAAGTGAAATACACTTCTCATTTAGAATGATGGTAGGAGAAAACATCTTTCCAGAACCATGTTATTTTAAGTAGAAGTTTCTTAGACACTGAAAATATTTTTTGTACTTAAAGACAAACTGATTATGGTCCTAGCAGTTATAGTGTGAGTCAATCACCAATCACCAATTTATTTCAACATTCATTATAAAAGATTGGTTTTACTGTGTTCCTCAATTTTGAAGACCCTATATGTGTCATAAATCCCTCATTAAAATTATAGTCTCTTCTAGAGGACCTATGTATCTGTGGAATCTCTATATTATATACAAAGGTAGATGTTTTTCTTAAAACATTATGATGTTTCTATATTGAATTATAATATAAATGCAACCAGTGCCAGTAATAAGAGATCTAATTCATTCACTTTCCCTGAAGTAGGAGGAAGGTTGATGGATTTAAAAACTAGAGTTTAAAACTATGAGAAAACCCTGAGGAGACACAAAGGGGTTGGATCAGTTGGAGTTTGGAGGGAAGGTGAGTCCCACACAGAGGCAGGCTGGTTGCCGTGGAAGAGGAGTGGACAGGGAATAGCACTGTAATTACAATTCTTTCAGTTCTCCACATTTATTTTTTAATGCATTTTCTCATAATGTTGTCTGCCTTATTTACCTTTGTAATGAATCATTTTTTAAATTGCACTCTTGATTAGTCATCTCTATTTGTTTAATTCTCCCTGTTATTGATTTCTATCTTTATCTTTATTACTTACCTCTTCTATCTTTTTCCTCTACTCTGAGATTCTTTCTTCTGGTTTATCAAACTGAATGCTTCATTTGTATGCAATCACTTTTCTTGATAAATGAATTTAGAGCCATAAATAATTCTGTGAATTGTGCTGTAGTGGTGTCCTGCTAATTCTGGTAATTTTAATAATAGTATTTTTAGCTCCAAGAATTAAAAATTTTCTTTTTGATTTTTTAAATTCACAGGGTTATTTTAACACTGTGAGTAGGATATTACAATTTAACTTTTCCTATTCCAACATTGGCTAGAACTTTAAACTTGAAGACTACAGATGTCAGTCGGACCTAGAGTACTGCACTAATTCTTCAGGCCCTTCTCACATGCTGATTCTCAAATATTCTTAATGGAAAGGTAAGTTTTGCAATGTTGAGTAAAGTTGAAATTTCACATATATCTTGTAATGCAGAAGGATACATGTGGCAGAACATTTGCTGCATTTCTTGAATACAATAATAAAAGATTAGAAATCAATATCATGATGGAGAAATAAGTTATGGCATATTTAGGATGGAATGTTCTATACCAAATAAACTGGTTTAAAATCTGCATATCCATATGATAAATTTTAAAAATAGGATGTTAAATGAAATGGCGAGTTCTGAAAGTGAGTGTGTTGTAAGGTACAGGCATGGAAACTAAAAAGATGAAATAATACAAAAGACCCATATACATTTTCATACTGCCCTGTGTTCTTTATGAATTGAAAGGAAGACCTAATGTAAATGACATAAAACAATAACATGATAATCAGGCTGGGTGGCATATGAGCACCTCTCATATGGTTTTCGTACTTATTCAGATTGAAGCATATTTAATATATGCTTACTAATTTTAAGGAATAGTTTATCATTATTTTTGTTTTAATTTCTTTAAAAGCAAAAATAATTGCTTTAAAATTAATTCTCAACAATATTTGGTGTTGGTTTAATTTGTAGTCATATATACCTATTGCTCATATGGCATCTTCCTGTATTAGAGAATTTTTCATTTTGCAAATGCCAAAAAGAAAAATAAAAACCAAAGTAAATCTTTCTTGGGCCATGGGGCCCTGGGACCCAGCCTGTGCATAGGCCCTCTGGGAAGATCGGGTGATCCGGTAGAAACACCTTGGAGCTTGAGGTCAAGCCAACCTCATTCAAGCTACAGTTCTCACACGTGTTCTCTTGTGGGACCTAAGGTAACTATTTTAATCCTCATGAGCCTCAGTTTATTCAGCTGCTAAGCAATGGTGAAATACAAACACTGTAGAAAGAATGAAAGATTATTTAACTATGGTACAAAGCAAGTAGGAGGTAATCTATCATCAATACTCATTATTGATGTTATTATATGTTTATAACTGCAATTATACAGAGATCAGAGATGATCTCTGAAGGAAATGAGATGCTCTTCCTAAAGAATTAATAAACACAATAAAAATATTTTAAAAGAATTCATAGATAAATTGGGGTAGGGTATAATTACATTTTTAAAAAGTAATTTAAAACAATACATTTTTAAATTTAATTTTATTGTTATGTTACACCCATCCCCTTTTTACTCCCCTCTGTCCCCTTCCCCATCCACCCACTCCTCCTCAAAGTCAATCCCATTTGTTGTTCATGTCCATGGTTCTTCCATGCTAGTTCTTATTTTACATGCACATGTATTCTATGGGTCAAGGATTCAAATGAATATGAGTGAAGATTACTCATCTCTGTCCCATAATATCTGGATACTCAGCTGGAAAGACTCAAAAGCTTTGGGTGTAGGTTTGAATATTACTTTGTTTTCCAAGTGATTTAGCAGAAAAAATTTTTAAACAGAATCAGCTGCTCTAGTGGATTTAAGGTCGTTCATAACATAGTATGAATGACCAGGAAAACTGATAGCTGCCAAGTGAAGATCAATAAAATATTAAGAGAAATCCCTGAAAAGATAATGCAATCCAAGTAGGAGTTGATTTTGATATAGTGTTTTAAGGACCTGGTTATTCACAAAGCGATATATTTGTGATTCATGGGAAGAATATTATTTCAGAAAAAAATATGATATGATATATTCATTAATTACTATATGTAGAAAATTTAGGACATAGTAAACTAGAAAGAGATCATACTACTTTTTGTTTTAAATAGCAATGTATAAGGACAACTAAAACACTCGTCTGGTTTGTCTAGGCTTAATTTCTATTTCTGCAGCTAATTAAAACTAATTTTCAAACAAATCTACCCATAGCTAGATGGCCACTTTAAAAAACCATTCATAGGTATCTGACTTATCCAAGATCACAAACCTCAGTTCTGTATAGAAAAAGAAATGGAAAAACATCCTGAATCGTAAGCAAACTATCATCAGAAACTAACAACATGGTTCGATTACAAAAGAAAATCCATAGTAATTCAACTTTTCCTTTCCACTCTTCACACAGCAAAACAAGAAACAAAAAGTAGTATAGAAAAGCAACTAAATTGAAGTATAAGTACAATAATATAATTAGGTTCAGATTTCTCCTTTTTCTCCCCTTTGTTATACAGAAATTGCTTCTTCTTTTCCTATTAGAACAATGCAATGTCTTGCCTCTTCAGTTAACCCTAAGTTTCAAAGGGATCTTAGTAATCTTATTTCATTAAAATAGTAAATGGAGCCCTGGCTGATGGCATAGTGGATAAGGCACCAGCCTGCAAACCCAAAGGTCACTGGTTCGATTCCCAGCCAGGGCACATAATGAGGTTGCAAGCCAGGTCTCCAGCCAGGTCCGTAACTGGAGGCAAGTGAAAGGCAACCATACATCAATGTCTCTCTCCATCTCTGCCTCTCTCCCTACCTCTCTCTCTCCAAAAAAATAAGTAAATAAATAAAAAATTTTTAAAAGAAAAATGAACATTGACTTAAAAAAAAAATAGTAAGATGGCGTATTTATAGGGCCATTGTCCCTATTTGATTAAGACCATGGATTGGACTGGTAACCAGCCTTATTTCATGAATTACAATGAAGTTGCATGACCTCTAAAACTGGGTGATAGGCTGGAAGTCCAATGTTGGGTGTGACTAAGTGTGTCTGTAACCACATACTATATCTAGCACCTGCTCCTACAAGGATGAATAATAGAAGGGAGGAATCACTGGACACAAATATACCATTTCTGTTGCAAACCCCAACATTCACCCCACCTCTGACCATGATCAAATCTCAGAAGAAAGCACATCTACTATTCAGATCTGTGGACAATTGCTGAATCTACAGCATGAGCAGCACCCTACTTTTAGGCACCGAAACTTGTTGGTGGCATCCCACAGAGCACACATCCACAGGCTCAAGACACATGAAACAGAGCTATAACAGCATGTCAGCATGTTCACACAAATGAAACCATAAATCACTTCCAAACTGTTCATGATCACTCTCACGCATGTGTTCAGGATGTGGCCAACACAGAAATGTCCAGTCAACATTGGCTTCCAGGGAACCAAATGCCATTGGGGGTGAAAATATCGATAGAGCCATAGGAACGATCTCAGCATGGCTCATAAGCAGGACAAATGGAAAGTGAAGTGCCATAGGGAGCCAAGCAAATAATAATGTCATGACTCAGGGTGACAGTCATGAGACAGTTGGACACTGCTGAAGAGAGACGCTTTCCCACTGGTAAAGACCCCACACAATCCTCTCCCAGGAATCACAGAAGCACACAGGAAAGAAGAGAGAGAGAACTCTTACTGGAGCCCACGGGAGTGGCTGAGATCTTTCATATCCGAGTCCTCATACTGCGGAGTGACCATGCCTACTCCATTGTCACTCAGCATGCGTTTCCGTAGTGCCGGATTCCACCAGTCTGACATTCTGGGAGAGAGAAGGACACCAGACATGTAAGCCAAGGTAGCCCCGGGACCTACTCTCTGCTTTCTCGAGATGACTCTCATCTCTAAATGTAAGAAGGGAGATTGACCTTTAGTGGATATTTACTGGGTAAATATCCCATTCATTCACATTCATTATTTCACTTAATTTTCTCAATCATCACAAACCATTTGTATGGTTCAGCCCTCTTTACAGATGAGAAAACCGAATATCAAAATGAAATCATGTAAAATGTTAACATAAAAGACGTCATGGAGCCTGACACAGAAACACAGATTAGAAAAGAGCAAAGCCCATCCATCCTCTCTCACAGCTCCATTGTTCCAGGTTTATGTCCAGCAGGGGGCCACCGACAGAAATAAGGAAGGGGTGGACTCAAACAGTTTAGATTTGCAGGCTACTTTACTTCTGGAGCTAGAGCGAATAGGGGTGTAACCCAGGACAAAGCCACAAAGCCATTTAGAAGAAATGATTTGACCAGGGTGCTCTTGGGTTCACTCTTATCAGATCAAGGACAGATTAGACCAAAGGGATGTGAAGTATCCCTTTACCCAGACTGGGGACAGGGGGCAGGTGTGGGGGAGGCAACCTAGACTCTAGTACCTGCTGCTTATGCAGTAGAACTTGGTGCATCACTTGTTCCCCCCACACACACACACACAACAAACAGGCTTGATTTATGGTACATGGACCATGACACTGGCCTTTTCAATTGCCTCTGGAGCTTCCAGGGTTATGTTAGACCATGCTTTGCACTTATTATCTTTCCATTCATGCTAAGGTATCTCTAGGTTTGGCTTCTAAGCACAGCTATATAGCTATTCCATCCTGTCTTCTCCTGATGCTCACAAACCCAGTTTATACCATGGACATCAGCAGGCCCTCACAGATTTGGGGATCCCACAAATAGCAGCCAGAGTCAAATAAACCAGAGAAGAGGGTTAAACAGCTACTCAAGTGAGTAGCTCTGTTAATACCATAGAGATATGTATGCACACTTTGCATCTGCTATTTGAGGGCATGTGTGCACTTTCCAGGAACATCCTTACTTGAACAATGTAGCCTCCCCATATCAATCAATGGTTGGAGTTCATTAGGCTTCACAGAAGGAAGGGAGTTTGTCTGTTTTGAGTCTGGCACTCTTGTTCCCAAAGTGCTTACACTATTACCTGACACATAAAGAGCTTTACATAAATATTTTGGAATTGTTGAAATAACCTAGAAATATCCATAACATTTCAGTCATTCACTGTAGTGGTTCAATTCATGGGCCCTGGCATCAGAAAACCTAGAACTACATTTCAGTGTTTCCATTTATTTTCTGTGCAATACTGGGAAAGTTACAACACCCTCTAGGCATTGGTTTTCTTCTCTAGGGATTTAGAATAACAATAGTAGCAAATGGAAATGATGTTAAAGATTATTTTATTTTTTATTTTAAAGATTTTATTCATTATTTTCAGAGAGAAGGGCAGGGACGGAGGAAGAAAGGAAAAGAAGCATCAGTGTATGGTTACCTTTCACCTGCCTCCAGCTACAGACCTGGCTGGAGTCCTGGCTTGCAACCTAGTTATATGCCCTGGCTGGGGAATCAAACCAGTGACCTTTGGGTTCACAGGCTGGTGCCAATCCACTGTGCCACCAGCCAGAGCCTAAAGGTTGTTTTAATAACATACTATTTAATGAGTATCTATCAAGTGCCAGGAACTATTCTAAATGCTTCTCATGCATCAATTCATTTAGTCTTCAAACAATTCTAGAAGTAGGTATTATTATTCCCATTTTACAGATGGGGACACAAGCATAAATCACTTAAGATGATTAAGTCTCCAGGAAGTGGTAGAGAAACAAGAAAGGGATTCAGTATAATAAACGGCCCATAATAAGTGCTTGGCGAGTGGCTGTTACTATCATACATTCTATATGCCTTGGGCTGCCTGGTTCTAGCAAAAAAGGAGGAGGAGAAGGGAGAGGAGAAAAATAATTATAAATCACTTGTGCCAATTTTTATTTGGTTAATACAGGCATTACAGGTACATATGCACAAATGCAAATCCCAGTGCTTTCTAGTTGGGTAGGAAGTGTGGGTGTGGTGGGTAAAGTAGGGTCAGACATGATACAAACCTGAATGGGAAAGAAAATTTCTACACAACCATTCATAGGACAGACTCATAATGAAACCAATTCTACAACACTACAACCAGAACACATGTAACACCAGTATAGTAGCTCCAACTTGTCCGTGGTTTCACTTTCTTTGGTTTCAGTTACCTGTGGCCCAACCTTTGTTCAAACATATTAAATGGGAATTTCTAGAAACAAACTCATAAATTTTAAATTTCAGGCCATTCTGAATAGCCTGATGAAATCTTATGCTGTCCGTCTCTTTCCACTCAGAATGTGAGTCATTCCTCTGTCCAGGGTCTCCACACTGTGTACACTTGTGTACACTACCTGCCCATTAGTCACTTAGTGGCTGTCTGTTTCAGTTATAACATTGGTTACCACAGAGGGAGGGAGGGAAAATGGAGGGAGAGAGAACATTTACATAACTTTTATCATATATTGTAATAATTGTTTTTTTTTATTATTAGGTATTGTTTTTCATTTTTTATTGTGCCTAAATTATAAATTAAACTTTATCATAAGTATGTACGTATAGGGAAAAAACATAGTATATAGGATTTGATACCATCCATAGTTTCAGGAATCTACTGAATGTGTGTGTGTGTGGTGGGGGTAATTCTTGAATCATATTGTCCCTGAATAAGGAGAGCACTACCATATTTTAAACTAGTTGGATGTCATTAGAAAGGTCAGTTCCAAAGCCAAACAGGACACTGACGGCACCTGTAGCCAGTCTCATCGCCACGCTGCCAAAGGGGACGCACGCTCACCCAGAGGCTTGCTCCACCACCAAGTCAGGCATTCCAGGCGGCGTCCCTGCCTGCTGTGACAACACCATGTCTGGGTCCAGAATAAAAACCTCATCTTGAGAAATCTCCATCACAAAATGCAAATGTTCCTAAGGAAGAAAAAGGCATCCATCAGATGATTGACACTATGCTTTATTGGTAGCTAATCTTATACAGTGGACATTAGAAAAAAGTGTAAGATTAGCTACCAATAAAGCATAGCTACTGGGGAAGTTTTTGCTTTCACAAGGAGGCTGAAGAAAACTTACCTGAGATCTGTCTATTCGGTAAAAGCGATCAGCAGAAGTTGCTAGGAAAAAGAAAAATATACAGCATTCAGAGTGTCCTGTGAAGTAGCACTAAATTTCTAACCTTCTGTCCTACTATGTCAACCAGGAACCTTCCATTTTGGGCACACAGACTACTGACCAGTCCCTGATCAGTTACTAAGAAGAGCTCGGCACTACCATGCCTTTGCTGGTATTATAAATGGAAATGATGTTAAAGATTATTTTATTTTTTAATCTCACTGCTTAGAAAGGCCTAACTTCCCCGTCCCACCTGCTCCCCTAATTGCTACCTGTCTTCTAAGAACCATCTTGAAGGTTACCTCTTCTGGAGGCCTCCCTCAGTCCTGGTTCCTCTACCTCTACACATCTTGTTTACACTATCTTCACAGACAACTAACTACAAAACTAAGGTGATTGCCTCTTTAAAGGTCTGTGTTTCACTCATTCTTTTATATCTCCAGACAATAGGTCCTTAAACAGAGCTGGGACTCCGTGTGTATTTATTAAGTAAATAAAGCTAGATTTAAAAAACAACAACAACAAAGCAAACCTCTAGGTAGCCAGACTTTTTAAGAAAGTGATTATCATTTTGGGAAAGATCTTGAAGAGTTAGAGCCAGGGACCATATCTGGTATCCAAAAAACATAATTTTACCTTAAAACTGAGTTCCTAAGCTATGTCTAAAGAAAGTCAAAATGGCAATAGATAAGTAAATAAATAAGTCATAATTTAAGAATTTGTACTCTATTCTTTTTTTTTTTAAAGATTTTATTTCATTATTTCTAGAAAGAGAGGAAGGGAGAGAGGCAGAGAGAGAGAGACATCAATGTATGGCTGCCTTTCACCTGACTCCAGCAACGGATCTGACTGGAGACCTGGCTTGCAACCTGGTTATGTGCCCTGGCTGGGGAATCGAACCTGCGACCCTTGGGCGCCTTATCCACGGCACTACCAGCCAGGGCCATGTACTCTATTCTCAATATTCTTCTCCTTGCTTAAATCTACCATAATCCAAATACCATAAATAAATCTTCCACATAGTACTAGAGGAAAAATCTCAAAATGCAAATAATCAGTCAAAAATCATAAATGTTCAATGACTCGCTTTTCTCCAAAAGAAAGGAGCTGAGAAATAAAACAGTCATGGTCCCTGCCCTCTAAATGCAGCAGGAAGGGAAAATCTGCCTGAGAAGGACTTACTCCACTTTATTCTCCTTAACCATGACTACAATCACCTTTTAAAGGTTTCTAATAAAACTATTTATAGAGTAAAACTAATATGTGGAGTAAGACCATTATCCACACTTGTAATTTTATCAAATACCATGTATAGAAGAGATTGTATGTAGAAAACTCATATATGTTTTCATAATTTTTCTAAATATAAGCCACTCCTCTTGTGGATACAGGAAAAAAAAGTGATTTTGTTTCTCATCACCAGGGCATAAAAGAGCTGGAGGAAAGGCAGTATGATTTGCCTTCAGAGGTGCTAACAAGCCGTTAATGCAAAACTTTGTCATGATGTATGTGTGTTAGATTTCAGGTAGATACACACACTTATCTTCATGATACTGTTCATACACCACACATCCTCCCATACTCTCACCCACATTTCTATCCTCTCGGACACATACACAGATAAACAAAGAGAGATCTATGATGAAAACAACACAGATGAGACCTACTGGGTGATAGGTACACTAGGCAACATATCAGCAGGAATGGACTTCAACATAGGTAATTGGATAGGAAAGTAGGATTAGCAGTATCTAGGGAGTGAGAGATACTGGCAATGGAAAATGGACTCATTAACCAATTAGAAAATAACTGACCTGCTCTGCATTCAATGTCATGCTCAGCCAAGCAGATATGATATGCATGAAACTGAAATGTTCTATACTTTGATGTTTCACAATGGTGGTTTAATGAAAATAATATGAAATTCCCAAACATGCGAGTAATATACATGTCCATACCCATCCCATGGTTATTGAACTATCTACTGACCTCAGAAAAGGCACTCAATATGTTTTAGGAAACAGGGCTGGGAGCAGGAGTTGGGGGAGTGGGTAGGTACGGAGGAAGCAACAAAGGGAAATGTCAGCTTGAGCAATCTGATGATGAGAAGATTGGCTGGAGCTGACCACTTGCTTTGAGAGAAATGACTTCCCAAAGGTGTGCAGGTCCACATCCCTGAGATGGAAATACCAACCACGTGGAGCCACATGCAGGGTTTTCGAATGATCTTCTGGGAAACTGGAGTCCACGCCATCAGTGGCTGCCTTGCCCCACTGCTTCCCCTCGCTGAAATACAGAAACACTCACCATCTAGAAAGCACCAGCGTGGGGAGAGCCTCTGAGCTGAGAGTGCCCTGGGGAAGGAGGTTTCTTGGTCCTGGAAAGAGACACACACAACCTGTGGCTCCACTGGAGTAAGCTGAAGGGCTTCCCTCATGCTACATTCTGCCCTATCGCCTATTTCCAAGAGTGAGCATCCATTCCTAGACAAAGTGTTACCGATAGCCCAAATCACATTGTTTTTAATAGAAAAGAAACAGGGGCTCTGCTTTGAAATGACTCATTTCACATAGATATTTTTAAAACAACTCCCACATAAAATTTCCTGAGCTTTGTAGCAATTCTATTGATAGGGGGCCAAATTCAGGCCCATTGACACACAGAAGGACTCAAATGAACTTTTTGCTTATTTCTATCCATGGTCCCTCCCAATGTTCTTCAGCCTTTTAAATATGGTGCTGTACATTTTCCTAACGTTTATTTGTTTAAAAAAAACAGGTAGGAGGAAAACCTATTTATATAGAGTATTGGATTGGCTTAATCATTGAAGTTAAACAATACTTTATTAATTAAAGGCACAGAAATTTTATGAAAAATAATTGGACATGCTCCCGGTCACCTGAAGATTAAACTGCAATCTTAGAAAATGGTTAGAGAAGTCCAGGTACAGCCCTAACTTCTCTGAAACTAGGTTTGTATCCTCTCCCACCTTTTTGGAAGATTTCAATCTTGTTAAAAACAACAACAATGACAACCTTGTAAGGGGACAGTTGCTAACATAATGAGGTCCTATGTTAAAAGTCATTTGAATTTCAAAGGAAAAATGTACCATCTACCCAATCTAGTGAATATTTACAATGCAATGCAATTAAGTTAGTTATTTATGAATGTTTTACATATTAAAAAGATATATAAAAACACTGAAGCCTTGACAAAATTTTCCCTTGACAACAGAATTGTCCACTCATGTACTCGTATTTGCAGATGGGAGGGATTCACCTGCATTAGAGCACTGCAGTTGGAAATCTTCCTGAAGTTGGTGTTGAAATGATGTTTCAATGTAGCAGATTAAACAACTATAAAACACCCACACAATATACCAACACGCTAAAAAACAAAGAAATCTGGCAACTAAGCATGACCCTACAAGATCTGAGGGAGAAGAGCAGGCTAGACACACGAAATCTGGTGGGTGCCAGGCTGCTGTATTTTACCTGAGTTGAAAAACTGATCAGAAAATAGTTTTAGTAAGACAATTCCAGTGTGGTGATTGCTGGGGGGAGGGGGTATAAGGGAACTAAATGGTAATGGGAGAAAATACAACAAAGATTAAATCAAAAGAAAAGTAAATTTATAAGAAGAGGAGGTGGAATAAAAGAAAGTTCTGCCTTGGAAAACTTAAAATTTTGTGGGATGAGATCAAAGACTAAGAATTGAATGACAAAAATGTTCCTGTCCTTGAAGCAATATTTAAATATCATAGGAAAGACAGATGGATGAATGGGTGGAAAAACCAATTCGATAGTCTGTAGATGACCAAGCCTCAGGTGATTAGTAAGCCCAGAGGCATGGAATTCTGATGGTCAAGAGCACCAGCTTCGAGCATGTGACCACCCCGGCTCCACTAACTGTTTGATTTTAGGCAAGTTTCTTACCTCTTCTGTGCCTTGGATGCATCATTTGTAAAATGGCAACCATAGTATCTATTGCCAAGGTCTCTTTGTAAGAGTAAATGAAATGACCTGTGAAATGTTTAATCCATTGGCTGGTACCTGTCAACCTGCAGATATAATTATGCCAGACAGCGATACTAGGGCAACTGGCACAACATTATTTTATCTAAAGTAATTTTGACCTTTAACTACGTGAAAGGACATTGGCCACATTTCAGACGAACACAACACTGTTTTATCCATGAATGCATTTGTATCAGATTCTGAGTTTCAAAGGAAAGAAACAGGTCACATTCATATAAATGATGTTAAAAAAGAATGACATCAAACAGAGGCTGAAATCATGCTGTTGTTTGGTGTTTGCAGGGTTTGTCTTAATCAGAAATTCAATGCCTCTTTTTACAGTATTAGAAGCTACTTAATTGCTTTGAATATAGGGTACTATCTTCAAGGCGAATCATGTTCTATCACCAATAGCAATATTTCTCAGAACAATTTATCTTACTGAACTCTCCTCATGCAGTAATACTCCCCATTCAATGGTAACCATGCTTACTAGATATTTGCTTAGGTTCACCAAAGCTGTTATCTTTTTTTTGGTTTGGGTTGTCAGTTGCCACGCAACCATCCATCATTTCTATTTCCATGACACAATTATGACCAATCTCTCCTGCATGTATTTATTAAAGCTAATGAAGGGCAAGGTATGTGATCTGCAAGGTTATGAAGAACAGAGCATTAGCCATGCCTTCGGAGAGTGTCTAATGAACTGTAAGCCATCTGGGTGCCCCAAGTTCCTTTCTTACCCCAATTTCTGGAGTTGCTCTATTTTTGATTTACCAGATTTCTATTTCTTCTCCCAAAGGGTGCTATTATGATGTTCATTTATTTCCTGCCTAATGTCAAAAGTCACTGATATCAAGGAAAGGATTCTGAGTCAGCTTCCCAGTGAACTGGAGTCTAGTAATGGGAACAGCTAATGGGAGACTCAACTCACATTTACAAAAGTCCTTTCCTTTCAAGTCTAAAGTTGGAGGCTAACAACCTTTGGTGGGAGCAGAAGTTTTCAAATTGTCCTGACACTGATGTATAGCTAAGATGTGCCAAGAGGTACAAGCCTAAACCACACAGAGGCCAGTTGTCATGATGTCGAGTAGAGCAGAAGGCTGCTGATTCCCGCTTCTCCTTGAAAGCCTCTACCTACAGCTGCTGTCCCGCCTCATTTCCACTGTCTGGCATTAAAGGACAATCTCAGCAAGCTGTCAGCTACTCAGTAAATTCACGTTGGGAACTGGTAATCACTCTTTCCTTTCCCTGCACTTACAGTGTGCTCCTCCCCACCATTTTTTTTTTTTTTTTTAACTTCTCCAGAGAGTTTTTCATAAATACTGTCCTTTTGAATTCCTTGATGGTTCTATATTAAATAAAATTTAAACTTCTCAGTCTTTTGTCTGTTATTTCATTTACTGAATACTATCAAAGTTGGGAAATAAAATGTCCCCCATAGGAATACATACAAGAAAAATCACTAGAATTAACTTGGTTTTAGGGTTTCCTGGCCACTGCCAGAGTTCACTTAGAAACATTAGGCTAAGACCCTGGCTAGTGGCACAGTGGATAAGGCACTGGCCTACGAACCCAAAGATTGCTGGTTCGATTCCCAGCCAGTGCATATAACCAGGTTGCAAGCCAGGTCTCCAGCCAGGTCTGTAGCTGGAGGCAGATGAAAGGCAACCATACATTGATATCTCTCTCCCTCTCTGACTCTCTCCCTTCCCCTCTCTCTAAAAATTATAAATAAAATCTTTAAAAAATTTTAAAAGAAATATTAGGATATAGTCTCATTTAGTAGGTTGAATTTAATCCATATTCTTATGCTTATTTTTAAGCCATATTCATCCTGTCATTAAGAAGGAGTATAACCTGGCTTCTCTACTATCTAACATCTCTACCACTATTCCTCCTGAATCTCTTTTGCAGCACCTAAAAGAAAGCCCTGAATGAAAAACTACAGCATAGAGAATTTGAGTAGACTCTCAGAAGTATCTGTTTATTAGGTGGTAGAGTTGAAATCCAAATGCAGACCTCTTTTACTACACAGCCCATGATATTATGTACCAGGTTTTATGGCTTCTAGAGGAATTAGAATTATTTGGGTTTTTAAAGAATGGGAGAGGGGGTATTTGTATACGTTTAATAAGAGAAGTTTTTTTGGCTCCGCTCAAGCAAAAACAAAGAAAACAAAAGCTAGAAAGCTAGAATAAAGTTATTGGCTATGAAGACCTTCTGTTGACTCTGGTTCAAGGATTTTTTCCCTAGTTTCAGCTTTTGTTAACTGCCAAACTCATCTTCCCTATTTCTTATCAGTTAGCTCACTGCCTGGAAACTCAGAAGTTTTCCTCCCTCACATTCTCCAACCATGTTGCTTGTGTACTTTCTTTCCCCTGCTATGCAACTGTCTGATTAGGAATCTTATAGACATAGGATAATCAATGGAACAATAGTGAACCATAATCCAGAGACAAGGAACTACCATGTAAAGAAATGTCTGATTACAGAGTTTGGATAACTTATCTATATGTGATCACAGTTCTAAACTTCATACCAGTGTGGTCAATATCAGTGGGTTGTTTAGTGTGATGTGGTTACCATTTCTGTTACAACTTTATTTTCAAATCTGTACAGCGATGCTTATTGCAATACTGTTTATAAAAGCATTGCATAACAGCAAAAACTGCATATAACCCAATTTTCTACCCACAGAGATAAAGTTAAATATATACCATGGAATAGAGCAGCAGTTTTTAAAATCTGGGTTAGAGTATCATTTATAAGCAAGGCATAATGTCCATAGTATATTACTGTTAAAAATAAATTGTGGTATAAAAGTATAGCTAGTGCATAGAGAATATAAATACATTTTTATTTTTAAAACACTAACAAAATATATGTATCTGTAAAAACGGTACAAAAGGATGCACAGCAGAAAGGTGCTATCCCACTGTCTACTTTGGGTGGGGCGTTAAAAACTAAGCAGTAGTCTAGAATTGTATACAATCAGAAAACTAAGATTTCCAGTATGATAAAACCTGGCAGACCATGCTCATGAACTTCTTTCTCACATTCTTAACTCATGATGACTACATAGGTGACAGGGTTCTTACATACTCAACATACATGTGATTCCTACATCTTGTCTGTCTATATCCCTTTCTCTCCTGCTCAAAAAAGAGAATCAGAACATGGTGATCATGAGTGTCATCAATAGAGAGGGGACACTGATTTTGCTGCGTCTTTGTGGGTGATATGCCTCCCATCAGGTGACTGGCTCATTTCCTCACAGAGGGCTTGACACAGTGGCAGAATGGGTGGCCTTGGCATTTAGAAGTCCTGGGTTCAGGGGCAGCAGAAGGGTGACCAGCAGTGTAGAATACATCATAAATCAGCCTCAAGCAGGAGAGGGGAAAGTGAGAAAAAACAGTCCCTCACAAAAGGGCAAACTTTGGCCCCAAGGGCCAACCTTAGCTTCTAGAGTGGACATGGTAATATTTATGTCATGGAATAAGAATGGTCAGAAGTAAGTTTGCTTTGTGAATGCTTAACATTAAAATAAATGGACAGGCTTAATTTTCAATAGAACCATAAAAAATATAAGCATAGAAAGAGGCACTTTCAAAAGCATCCAACTGTAGATACTCAAGAAATGTGATAGTGTGAACACAGCTATATTTCAGGAGGTATTTACGTAATTACCTGAGCTGCGCCCCTATCACATTGATAGCTTCTGGTGCTAATTTAGGGCTTCTAGTCTCAAATTACATAATCAAGTCAATGATTCATCAGAGAGATAGGGTACTTGACTTGCTCATTTTTTTGATTTGTTATTTTTCTTCTCCTAAATGGTGTGATTTAGATGAATGCAACCATCATTGCCCTATAATGTAGACAGAATGATATAACTTTGGACATCCAGTGCTCCTTTCTATTTTAAATGTATCAGTGCTCTAAAATTGCATGCTTGTTAAATGAGTAACATTAAGAAATACCACTTGTTTCAAAAATCCCCAATATGTGAATTTTCTCTTTTGAAATATGCTAATAGAAAATCCATTTCTCACACTAAAAATAGAACGATATATGCAAAGCAAACCTATTTCATATATATATATATTTATATTTATATTTATTTATATCTATTTAAGTCAACTGATGTGAATTATATATAATTGATAAGAAAATTATTGGAACCACTGTTTGGCATGCGTATGCCAAACTTGCCCTTAATTTAGATTCAATTACTCATAGCTGATGCACACGTAATTTAATGAAGGCACAGCAACCCCATCACATACTCTAGTAGATTATCCAATTAAGCAATATTCACTGAGCATTTAACTATACCTTCACTGGGAATGAAATATTCATTTTACTTCATAAAATGCAGGGAAGACATAAGCAGAGATAAAACAGAAGGGTTGGGTTGGGAATCCCTGCTTTGTATAATAATGTCTGGTCAATAATTACTTTACCCTCAAATTTCTCTCTTGTTTACTTATACACATTTTTCTTCTGCCTTAATAGCTTCAATGCCCAATCCATCTATTTATTCAAGTTTTCTCTAGTTTCATCACCAAGCTAAATATCAATGTCTCTCATCCTTGGTGAATGGATTTGTCAGGGATAGTCAGAGATATGTGTTTATGTAACTGTCATCCTCATTCATAGACTTGCTATTATCATGATCTTTCAAAACTTGTTACCACCCACAACTCCTGCAGCAGATAGAGAAATGGGATGCCCATTTCCAAAACCAGTTTTGAAAGATGAAGAGTCATAGTGTGGTAGGGGATAGAAATAAAAGCTTTTCTAACATTTTCTAAGAGCCCTTTATTGTATATATGAGAAAGTCTTCCATTAACAATAACTGTGTGTATATGTGAGTGAGTTAGTGTGAATGTGTGTGTGTGTGTGTGTGTGTGTTAACAGAATTATTGCCTTCACTAGCAAACAAATCTGACCCCAGGCAAAATTTATTTTATTTTTTATATTTTAATAACTTTAAATTATTTATTTATTTATTATTTTTGGAGAGAGGGGAAGGGAGATAGGCAGAGAGGGAGAGAGACATCAATGTATGGTTGCCTTTCCCCTGCCTCCAGCTATGGACCTGGCTGGGGATCTGGCTTGCAACCTGGTTATGTGCCCTGACTGGGAATCAAACCAGCGACCTTTGGGTTTGCAGGCCAGCACCTTATCCACTGTGCCACCAGCCAGGGCTCAAAACTTATTTTAATTCCTTCTTCAGTCCATCTCTGACAGCTTTGATCTAGCCCATAGGAACATTCTACACAATTCCTAGCTAATTCCTGTCCTCGAAGACAAAATAAATAAATCCCTAGAATGACTCCCTTAAATAGGTTTCAACCTATCTGTTGAAAGACTCTTCAAAAATCCAGAAAACCAATTAAGGAGCAACAGATTTCAAAGTTTGGAGAGAGACGAGTAAGAACAGCCAACATAAAGAGAGGAAAAATAGGTCAAGTGTTTGTGGGCAAATACTGTTTGTCTAGGACCAGACAAAGCTCTGGTGAAATACAACACAAACCTACCCACCCAGAGGAAGATCAGTTAAGTAAGGAGAAAACAGCAAATAAATAAAAAAGGAGGTCAGAAGATGAGCAAGTGGATGTGGACTCAGATCTGACTGAGATTTTTATTTTTCTTATGGAAGAAGAAGACATCTCTAAAAGATGAAAATTCTTTTCAAAAATATATCTATTTTGAAATATTCCAACCATTCTAGTATTATTTTTAAGTACAGTAATTCTTTTAAAAATTGCCTGACGGATCCCTTTTTGAACTTACTATGAAATCCTATCATCCTCATTAAAATCTTTAATTATTAGCTTACAACAGTCTGGGAAACACAGTTTCATGTGCCAGCCTATATGAGCTCCATGTGAAGCCGTATGCTGGGGAATGGGGAAACTCAGAGTGTCTGTAAAAATCCTAATTGCAGCTGCTTCCATTGCTCCTGGTTTCCTGTCCTACCTTACCATATCTGCAGATGCCTCTTTTTCTTTCATTCCTTTTTCTCTTCCTGCTCCTCCTTCTCTTTTCTCCTTTGCCTTTCTTCATCTAGGATTTATACCTGCTTGTGGTCCCCAGCCATGTCCTATGGGCCATCAGAATGACTCAGGATTTCCAAAGTTCCTCACTATTGATATTTGGGGCTGGATAACCCTTCGTTGTAAGGGACTGTCCCTCTGCATGGCAAGGTGTTTAGTAGCATCACTGACCACTACTCAACAGATTTTGGTAGTACCTCCTCCCCATCTAACAGTGACACACAAAAATGTCCAAATTGCTAAATTCCCCATATGAGAGGCAAAACCTCCCCCAGCTGAGAATCACTAGAACAGTTGAATCTACTTCATTCCTTAGCCTGTTATGACTTGGTATTAACAAGAAATATAATGAAATCCAAGGATGGAACAGAGATGTAAGCTCAAAAAGCATCTTTAATGAATAGATAGGCAGAGTCCACTTTCTCTGTAAATACTAGTTTATCTGCCAAACTCAGGAACACCCTAAACCTGTAAGCACAATAAAATTTGCTTGTCTTGCTTGTCTACATTATCTGTTACAGGTTACATGAGCTGCCATTAGGATGGAAGGGCTTTTGTATTTTGGCCTCAGAGATGGGGCAGGCAGGAATTTTCAGCAGGCTATAAATATCTAACACACTCTTGTATAACCTGTTATGCCTTGTTAGGTTAACACAAGGTGTCATTTTTGAGTCTTTATGCCTTCTGGCAATAAGCTATGAATTTGGGAAAGAAAGAAATTATAGCAGTGAAACACTCAGATGGCTAGAAACTGCGACATGGCTCATTAATACATCCCTTGTTTGCCTTTCTGAATGCTAGTTTCCTCCTGAGTTCTCTTTAGCCTTAGAAAAGTCAGGGAAAATACCAAGAGCAAATTAGTAAGCTGACAGGAATTTCTCAAGTTTTTAAACTTACCAGCATTTATTCATTCCACCACTTAATTTAGTGCCACCCCTACACAAGAACATTCACTGAAAAGCATTTAAGGCATTTCATGGTTCATGCTTCCAAAAGGTTTCTCCTATATCATCCCCTAACTCCCACCGAGATATGCTACAGATTAGGAAGGTATGGGTTTTTGCATTAGGAAACAAAAGACTTAGTATTCAATTTCTTGCCAATAGGTTTTTTTCACTGTCTACATAAAACTAATAGCACCTCTGTTCCATGTATTTTATATGCATCTTCAGAAAAATAGAAAAATCAACCTGTGTCAGCTCCACCTCTGAAGAGCATCTGACACATTTCGTTACTGCCTCCTTCTGTGAAATAGCTTTCATACCACCTTGCCTTTGATGATGCCACCTTCTCCCTGATTTGTGTCTTTCCTGCTGCTCCTCAGTTTCCATGGCTCTTCCTGACTGATCGTTCTCTTGGACTCGTGCTCTTCGCTATAGAAACCTTCCCTGGGTGATCTCCTCCAGCCTTGGAGTCTTGAGTACCATCCAGTTGCTAATAACTCTCAAATTTCTATCTCTGGTCCTGAATTTATCAACAAGCTTTAAAATCCATACATTCAGCTTTCTATGCATGGATCTAACAGGCATTATCAGAATGAGTGTTGCTGAGACAGAGCTCCACTCAGCATCCCTCCAACTCCTTCCTCTTTCTGTCTCCCTAAGATCCCAGCTGGATGGCCTTGGTTCTATCCCCCAAACTCCTTGCTTGAACTCAGTTCTGCTCTGCTCTGCTCAGGAAATTTTCTTACCACCCTCCTTTTCCTCTGACCATGTTAATTCAAATACATCCCTGCTCAGTCAAGCTTTCTTTGTAATGAGATCTCTTTGACTCCAGCCTTCCCTTAGTACCCAAGGACCAAGGATCGTACTTGTCATAATTCTGTGAGGAGGGGAATGAGGCGAAGCCTGACACTCATCTTTGATAACTGCATTGGTGATGCTTTGGGGTCAATGTGTCAAACCTTTGGAAGTGACATTGCTAATGCAGCAGTTTGGAAACCAGTGTTTGACCTGACTGTGAGTAAATGAAAAGTACTGCAACATTTTACACAGTCAGACAAATACCATTAATTCTTCTAAGTGTTTTTATGATCCAATAATAAACTAAACCAATATCCTTATCACACTAGAGAGTCTCAAACACCTGCATATATACAGACAAGACATGAAGGAAAGATGGTACAAAATAGCCACATATCAAAGCTTTCACACCAAAATGACATCAAATAAGATAGCATAATAAGCAAATGCATCCATTTTATAAAACTAGTTAGGATAAATGTTGGAATGCTTATGTGCATCGATAACATTGCAAAGGTTCAAAATCATCAGTAAAAAAATGCAAAGTCTTTAAAAAAAAAAAAAAATAGACTTAAAATCTCATAGCTACCATAGTGCCAGTTATTATAAAGTGGAGGTCAGCTCTAGCCTTTCAAAGTACCACAGTTTTAAAAATAAAATTATATCTAGATGGTGGCTCTAGGTAAATAGGCAAAGAATGGATGTAAGGAATCTTGTTCTCTACCTAAAACAATATATAAAGTGGAAATTTGGCTTTTAATGGATGGTAAAAAATTTTTAAAGTCTCAGAAATAGAGTTTATTTTCCCAATAAAAACACACTCTGAATGAATTCTCCTCCTTTCTATTGCAGCCAGCTGGAAGCAAGGAGCCTGGAAGAGTGGGGTGCTTTGAGAAATAAACCTACAAACAAACAAACAAAAAGGCCAAGGCCATTCCTGTCAATTGGCCTGAGGATAATTAGGTTGCTGTGGTTGAGGGCACAGGATATCTATTTTCAAAGTGAAGAGTTTCCTAGAAGCTACAGGTACAGGGTTAAAAGAATGGTTGTTTTTGTTGTTTGTATGAAAGGATGCTAAACTGAACGTTTCAGGTAAAGCAAAATAGACACCAAAACCTAAAGGGAGGTGCTAACCCAGGATTTACAAATTTACAAACGTAGACATCTTCAACCTCCTGCGTGCACATGGAGGTAGAAAAGGGTTCAGGAGAGGATTTATTTAGAGGAAGTCCCTGGTGCCCTCTGACCCACACATGTCTTGCAGCAGGCAAGGGGCCTGGGCCTACACGCTGTGCATACACCCTAGCGGGTCGCACTGGCATCTGGATCATGCCTGAGCACTCTAATGGGGGACAGGATGGCAGGACAGGCCTGCACAGCACAGTACACATGGGAAAGGGGAGAAGAAACTGCACCTCCAAAGATTATTGGAGCAAAGGATATCTGAGCATTGTGGACCAGATGTGGGTCATTACAGAGAGGCAGGCGGGGCAGATTGAATCCTGCCCTAAAGACCAAAATGGGCCAATCAGATTGAATTTTGGAATGCTGCATGATGGTCTCAGGAAGCGGAGAATTCCCTTTCCTGGAGGCAGAAAAGAAACAGGCAGCCCTGGTTGCTAAAGGCAGTCATCTTGGACCAGGGAAACATCTACATAGTCTGGAGGAGAAATGGACAGAAAAGGAGAGCAGAGCCAAAAGACCAGCAGAAAAATGGAGCAGGAAGCAAACATGGGCATATGGTAAGTAGAATCCACCCTTGATCTGAACTTTTTGCTGATGTGAACCAATAGTCTTGTCTGTCAAATTAGTTGGAGTTGAATTTTCTAGCATTTGGCATTAAAACCACCTCATTATATAGTCTTTTCTAAATGATCCAGGAGACATTTATACTAGACTAGGACTGTCCAAAACCAAAAAAATGCAGAAGAATCAGAATGCCAACTTCACTAGGTTCTCAAAGTAAACACTCTTAACTAGGGGAAATGTGGACTCTCATCCAAATGCAAAATTAATTGAAAGATGAACTTCTTTTGGCTGAAAGGTAAGAAATAGGATGAGTCAATTATGTGTTACCTGGTAATGAACTCTGTGGAAGCCAGAAGAAACTGACTGCAGGTCCTGATGAAAAAATTAAAAATAAAAATTATATACATATATATCTCCATACCTTAAGATTAGTTTGAGCAAGCTGCCTCTACAACTTTATCCCCTGAACTCCCAATTTAACATTATTAAAGTCATCTGGAAAACATCTAACTCACCCAAATTCATCAAGGTTAAACAAAGAAGATAATGCCAAAAACAATAACAGCACACCAAGTTGGAATGCAAGAAGAAAGGCCATTTAGCTATTGAAACTTATAAATTTTAAATTGTGGTTAGAGGCACATGATATATTATGCTTTCAAGGATAAAGAAGACCAGAGGTAAAAGATGGGCAATTTCGTTCTAGTAAATGGGGGTCATGTTTAACTTGCACCTGACCTTTTGGCTAGCAAGGCAAGCTTCCAGAATCCCTGTAAGCACTCAGAAAGAATTTATTTATTTTAGACCAAACACATACTATCCTGGTAATTGTGTTTATCCTGATAAGCTGCTTAGCAAATACGGGGTTTTCACAGACGGTGAAGAGAAAAATCACAAGGCTCCTCCGCATTATCACGAAGGGCAAAGTAACAACGTTGACACGAATGGGGTTTTACTGGCAGATTCTGAGAGCCTGGCCCCTTTATCAATGTTATAACTAAGCAGTCAGTGTTGTTACGTCCTGCAGGCTTCCTTGTTAATGAATGCACTGCTTCTGTTTACAAATGTCCTCATACCTGCGTCCCACAAGGATTTATCCACTGACACTCTGCACCCAAGTTAGTTCTAAAACTTCACCTCATTGAGTTTGCTTTTTCTTTCTGTTTTTCTTTGAAGCCCACTTCTAGTTGAATATTGACATGATAAGCACACCAATAAGTTGGTTTTCATTAGTTATATATTTTGCAACTATGAAAAATATACCCAAGTGTTAAGAGGAAAAAATGTTTAGTAGTCATTATGACTAACTTTCTATTGCAGATTGAGAGGTTCTACAATAAATTAAAATATTACTTTGGTAAATATATAGTAGGTCTTTAAAATATTGATTTAGATTAGAGTCACATGCTAAAAGAGTCACAAATTTTAACATGTTAAAGTTATCTATAGTAAAAATAGCCAAATGAAGCCACAAGTATAAAATTTATTGACTTGTCTTCTCTCACTCATATCAGTATTCAAAATTTAGCATTTATCCCAAAATATCTTGCATTCACAATTTCTCTACCATTAACAATACTGAAAAATTAATAATTTTCACTTGGTGCCTCCTACCTAAATTTATTTCAAGAGAAATAAAATCTAATGTTCAACACTAAGCTTCAACTCTAAAGGATTTTAAACACCACATGCCTTCTTCATTTGTGACGTTTATTGATGCATATAATGTGTTGTCTGGAAAAGAGCTGCTCATTTTGGGGTACCTATCAAAATCACCCAATAGCTTCAAAAATACAAATGTCTAGACCACATCCAAAAACAAGTGACTCTAATGCACATCTTCCATCAAGTGAGCAATGGTGAAGAACTCATTATGCTTTTGCCACTTATAAAATAAAAAGAGTGACTACCCGCCTCCCAAAGTTTTATGAAAAGCAATTGATAATCTCCACAATAAGGGGACTGGGTCTTCTGGCTTTGGTTCAAAGTCATGGAAAGGTCATGCCTGAAACTTCGTCCACTCTCTTTTCCCTATGGTAAAAAATGGATTATCCCATTGAGGTTGAGAAAAAAAATGGATTATTCCTTTGTGTTCGGACGCAAGTTGCTATAGAACGTTTCTCTTTCCTGTACAATTTACATTAAAAAAAAAATCTAACTGTCTCTGACAGAAGTATGTGCTAGATACAAAACATTAAATAACCCCAAACTTCGGTTTTCTTTCATTATTTATTAGGGCCTTTTGAAGTTCTGCAGAGCTCAACAGATACAGGTATGCAGCCTGGCAAGTAGACAAGAAGTTCCATGCTACAGTGATGGATCACACAAGAATGATAACTTGCTGTAGTTAACATCATTGATGTCCCCTCATTTCCCCAACCTGAGCAGGGAAACCAGTTGGGGGCAGGGGAGAGTGATGTGGTGTATGATTTAAAGACAAGGCTACCACATTTTCATTTCCTCCTCACATGTATCATTTTTTAAAAATTTTATAAATTTCTGACACTTTTTTAAAAAATTTTATTCATCATTTTTAGAGAGAGGGGAAGGGAGAGAGGGAGAGAAACATCAATCTATGGTTGCCTTTCTCACCTGCCTCCAGCTATGGACCTGGCTGGAGACCTGGCTTGCAACCTGGTTATGTGCCCTGGGTGGGAATCTAACCAATGACCTTTGGGTTCGTAGGCCAGCCCCTTATCCACTGTCCCACCAGCCAGGGCCCAAATGCATCATTTTGAAGCAAATAAAATGGCTAGTAATTGTTTACAAAAAATTTTTTTTAAAAAAAGAGCAAAACATACAATTGGCTATAAAAACTCACCTCCTGTAGGCGATCTATATACATACGGCAAGTCTCCAAATCACAGTCTCCACGTACAACTAGAATGCCCAGAGGGATGGCTAAGGGGGAAGAAAAAAGAAAAGTCTAAAATAAAATGGTTGATTTTTCTAGACTGGCATAACTGTGTTTCTGAGGGTTTAAAAAATCTCAAAAAATATTATTTTTCTTTTGGATAGTTCAATCCAAAAGTGTCCTGATACCTCCCTTCTGATCTCAGTCTCTGTTTCTACAGCTGTCATCCTTTCCTTGCATTCCGTGTTACCCCTCGCCACCTGGCCAGCCTTTCTTTTGTTCTCTCTCTGGCTCTGGATTGGAGGATCAGCAGGCTGATAATTTATGCCTGTGTTTGCAATCACTCATGTACCAGAGAGGAATGAGAAAGGTCATGCCCTTTGCATCCAGTATGGGGTTTAATCTTTCTCCTACTTTGCAACAGCTCCTTGACTGAGAGACTCAACTACCCAAGGGACCATTCTTACCTGATGGCCAACAGCAGAACTAAACAGGCATAAAACGTTAAAAGAAAAAAGAAAAAAAAAGCCAGAGTGGGGAGGGGGGTTTCTAGAAAGTTCACAGCTTAAAAATCCAGCTGACTTGAAAGATGGTCAGTATAAATGTGGCAGCAGCCAGGCTGCAGGAAACAATAAGATGAAGCTATTGCTTTAAATACTCTATTTAGGTGGTGACAAATGTCACACACTGGCTTTATTGGACAAAACCTTTTAGTTCAAAAATAACCATAAGATTCCTGATATACTACAAAAGTGTCTTCTTCCCAAAACTTCAAAGACTGTATGTGCATATTTTTTTATTTTAAAACTACAATTACACTATTAAATTCATAACTTAACAAAAAAAATCTCAAAATCTTGAATTAACCAGCTAGCTATAAAGAGTGTCAAATAGATGATATGACAGAGGTAGTCACTAAACATTTTCTAAAATCTTTCACTCACTGAATTTAATTTTAAAGTCTAATCATTAATAAGTGAGTATGAAAATGCTTTAAAAATTAATAATATAGAGAATAAAACACATTTAGAGTGCATGGAAGAATCTTAAGGAACTCACCAAGAAGCAGAGAAAGCATACATATAAGCAAAATAATAATAATAATAATAATAATAATAATAATGTAACAGACTATTGTAAATGTATGAACTTAGTCATTTGAAAACTATAGGAAAGAGGGACTTACTCTTGCCTGAAAGTCAGATTTTAGGTGCTTTGAAGGCATAAAACTACATTAGCTTTTTTAGTTAGAGAAGTAAGAGTGATCTAGAGAAAGAGAAATGGTTTGTTTCTCAATATTACCTCCTAGATTGGTTTCCACTAAAGAGATCAATATCTCTGCTCCACTCCCTTCAGTTCCCAAAGCCTCACATATATAAAGTTCAAAAGCATCCATCATCTTCACAACTATATGTGAGTCTGTGAGAGAGGTTGGGCTCTCTCAGCAGGCATGAGACTTGTTTACCTTTATGGCCCTAATGTCTGGGGAAGAAATGACAGATATTCAATAAAAGCTTTTTCTTTTTTAAGAAAGGGAGGAAAACAGACTTAGCCCTTGTTCAGGGGGATCTTGAAAGGCTGAGAAAGTTTCAGGGTAGGCAAAGAAGCAAGGGTGTGGTTGGAGCTTGTCTTTGCCCATTCTTCTCGATGCTAAGCATACGGCCAGCAGGCAAGAGGAAGCGGAACCCTGCCATGGTGACATATTTGAAAACTAATCATCTGGAAAATACTTTTTTAATTTTTTTAAATATAACCAGAAACATTAAAAAAGTCTGCAAGATGGTAATCATACCATACATCATACATCTTTGAAAGAAAATAGAAGGGAAATTCTATAAGGAGGCCCCTTAAAACACTGAGTAAAGAAATCATCTTTAGCTAGATGACTAAAGAGATCCAAATAAAGTGATTTACTGAGGTCTGAGAAGAATAGGGATTTCTTATACTTGAGAAATGATGAGGAAAAGGTTGAATTTTGAGCTGGAAAATAAGTCAAGGGTTGGGTGATAAGATATAGTGATAATTAACATGAGAGCCCATGTTAGAATCTTGCTTAATATTTTCTCTTAATTTCAAATGTGAAAATGTAAAGAAGTAAAATATAATCAATATTTAATTATTTATTTAAATTAAGAGACATTTTATAGAATTACTTGGCTCCTGTTAACATCTCTGATTTCCTTCTATTATCAACGCTTGGAGTTAGACTGGTCATAAATTCAATGTACTTGGTAGCAGGTACTTTAAACTATGACTGGAAAATATATATTCTAGACCTGGAATCCAGAAGGAATAGCTGGGGAAAGCTTTAAAGATGTGCCATTTATTTCTAGCATGAGGATAAAATCAGCAATTTTGCCTAGTCCTCAAGAAGCTTATTAAAAGAAGCAGTGCTTTTGATTATTAACTATTCATTGGAATTTTTTAAAAGATTTTATTCATTATTTTTAGAGAGAAGGGCAGGGAGGGAGGAAGAAAGGGAGAGAAGCATCAATGTATGGTTGCTTTTCACCTGTTTCCAGCTATAAACCTGGCTGGAAACCTGACTGATAACCTGGTTATGTGCCCTGACTGGGAATTGAACCACCTACGTTTGAGTTTGCAGACCAGCACCTATCTACTGAGCCATCAGCCAGGGCTCCATTGGAATTTAAAAAAGGAAAAAGCATCTTCTACTACAACTTCATAGCATGATGACAGACAATTGTTAAATTTGTCCAGTGTGTAGTACAAAGGATTTACAGCCATTCTCTCTTGGATTCAAACCCCAGAACTAATTTGGTCTTACAAATTATCCACAATAACTATTTAGCCTTGCAAGTTACTCAGATTACTCAGTTCCTCTGGTTCTTGAAGAGTATGTATTTGTAATAGGCATTTTCTAAGATTTTGTAAATATTAAGTGCAACTCTATATTTAAAACTAAATAACCAAAACATTGATGTTACTGTTTCTTTACTCTCTTGACTCTCTTTTGAGCATCTTCAGTTAGAAAATGTATTCATTAATTCATCTATCTTTTAGTTTATCATAATATTATAAGGATTAGCTGATAATAGTTCCATAAGTTATATTTTTGTTTACTTGAAACTAACATCTACTTTTCTACACTGGCAAAAACAACTGTAGTATAAAAAATACAATAATCTAAAAAAAATTTTTTTTAAATACAATAATCTGACACTTTCATTTGGGGCTTCCCATGGTTAAAAGAAAGCAGGAACTTGTGGAAAATTACCACCTTCCTCTTACATGATTGACAACCAACTGCCAAACTTCAGGAAGTTTCCTTCATCTGAACAGGAAGGTGGGAGTGCTTACCACCCGAGCATCAGCTTCACTGTCCCTGATCTTTTTTATTGTGTTTTTTCCATTACCATTTATTCCCCTTATGTCCTCCTCCACCTCTACTCACCCCCTCTCTTCTGCAATCACCACACTGTTGTCCATGTCTATGAATTCTTTTTTTTTCACTTGATCCCTCTACCCTGTAACCCCCTGCCCAGAGCTGTCAGCCTCCTTTCCATCTATGAGTCTGTCTCCATTTTGCTTGTTAGTTCGGTTTGTTCATTAGAATCCACATAAGAGTGAATCTTGATGATTCATCTTATTTTGGCTTTAGAGATTTTACTCGATTTCCATAAGCATCAGCTAATACTCAACCTATGTAATGAAACTCTTATCACAGATCAAATGGAATTTACAAGTTCTAACAAGCAATAAAGAACAAGCTGGTTTCTAGATTGAGATGACAGATTTAACACCTACTTCTCTCTCATAAGGAATGCTACTAAATTATAGTAAATGGATTTTAAAGATGTAAACCAATAACAAAGAGGAGAAAATTGTAACAGATAAAGTGGCTGAAAAATGACCCAGAGTCCCTAAAGAGTCAAATTATAAACCATGGGTGGGAATGGTTGAGAACACACACAAGTTACACCATAAAGCCCTCAGAAGACTTGCAAAGGGTCAGTTTTAGGGGTCTCTGGAACTGAAGATAAAGGGGCAGCTAAATAAAAAACACTAGATGTTGGGTCACTGGATTCCACAACCCAGTCTTGGCAGGTGCAGCTACTTTACAGAAAATGGGGGTTGACTGACCATCTACCAACCACAGAGGTTGCCCAGCTTTCTTCTATCACTAGGCTCCCCAAGAGCTGGCAGCCAGAGAAAACATTCCATCCCTTAAATATAAACATAACTGTATTTTTAAAATATGAAAAATGTAAAGAAGAAAAAGGAGGGTCACCATTTAGAAAACAAAAAAATCATTGAAACATTTGGTAAGAGTTTAATAGAAAGGTTAAAAGATAAAGGTCAGGCAACCTCTACAAAAAAGAGGAAAAATAAAAAGAGGCATAAAATAGGAGAGAAAAAGCTAAGAAAAATGTAAAAACTGATCCATGTGGTCCAACATTTAAATAATAGGTATTCTTAAAAACAGATAATAAAGGGACATAATTATTGGAAACAAATAAAAATGAAAGAATAAAAATTATTTCTTAGAACTGAAGAATATTCATTTCTGAATGGAAGTGGCCCAGCAAGTGCCCAGCACAGTAACAATAAAAAGACATTTTATTTTGAAATTTAAGAATATTAGACGGCCCTGGCTGGTAGCTCGGTGGATAGGCACCGGTCTGCAAACCCAAAGGTCACTGGTTCGGTTCCCCAGCCAGGGCACATAACCAGGTTGCAAGCCAGGTCTCCAGCCAGATCTGTAGCTGGCGGCAGGTGAAAGGCAACCATATATTGATGTCTCTCTCCCTCTCTGCCTTTCTCCCTTCCTCTCTCTGAAAATAATAAATAAAATCTTTAAAATAAATAAATAAATGAAAAGCAAAAGCATCTTTTCTTTTCACAGGGAAGGATTGCTAAACCTCTTTCAAAACCACTTGAAGGGGATGGATGTAATACAACAACAATAAAATTAAAAACAAACAAACAAACAGAAAAAAAAAAACCACTTGATCCATGTCTGGTTTAGAGATTCCTACACTGGTGGCTAATATACATCAAGAGAATGGCAAATACAAAAATCATTATACTGGCTATCTTGGTAAAAGAGGAGAGAAGTACTTGTTCTGTTTCTTAATGTGGGTGGCAGGTATATGGGTGCTCATTTTACTACTCATCTTTAACCTGTACAATTTAGATACATACGTATGTATATGTATGTATATATATAGTATGTACACATACATGTATGTGTATGTATATATGAATTAAAAACATATTAACAGAATGAGTATGTGTGTATGTGGATGAATGGATAGATGGATGGACGGATGGATGGGTAGATATATGATAGATAGGAATGTCAGAATTTAAAATAAGTAATACAAGCTATCTGTGACAACTGATTCTAATGGCAATGGCACCAAAGTTTACTGCATATTTTCAAGAGATGTTCTCTATGAGTTAAAAAAAGTATAAATCAGTTTCAAATTGGAAAGAGGGGAGGAGAAACAGAGAAGTAATCAAAACCTTCTAAATGATACCTATTGCTTCAATCCATTTCCAACAATGAACACCAGGCATATTAACCAGTCACATCCTCATGGGTGGTTGTGCTATTGCATAATGAGCAGCAGATGATCAGTCTTATTTGGACTTCAGAGGTCTCTGGGGCAGCACTGTCTAATGCAGATGCCATTAGCCCCATGTCACATAGAGTAGTTGAAATGTTGCCAGTATGACAAATTTTTATCTTATTTATTTTTAATTAATTTAAAGTTTAAATAACCATATGTGGCTAGTGAGCATTACAGTTTTGCTCTGTGGAGAAGGAGCCAAGAACTTGAATTTCTTTCGTGAATTCTATGTATATAGAATCACCCATGTTTTAACCTTCCCATGGTAGCACCTAGAGCCACTAAATAAAAACTGCTTTTCTCTTTGCTCTCACCTGGTTGTATAATATGTGCTTCCTAAATTTCTAGGAACTGTATTTCTTGGCTGATTAGGGACAAATTCATTTCCCCTCCTCTACACCCTATCTTATTACAACTTTCTTATTTCCTTCTCTGTCCTTCTTGACTCTTGAGTGTACATGACTAAACAATTGATTAATCCTATAGGGAGCAAATGAGTTTTATATGTTGGACATTTAGGCTAATATAATTGTCATTGACAGAATATTTATTATGTGCCCTCAAAATCATATGTTGCACCCAGGTTGGTGTGGCTCAATGGATTGGTGTTGGCCTGCCAACCCAAGGGTCACTGGTTCAATTAATTCCCAGTCAGGGCACATAACCAGGTTGCAAGCCAGGTCTCTAGCCAGGTCCCCAGCTGGAAGCAGGTGAAAGGCAATCATACATTGATGTTTCTCTCTCTTTCTTCCTCCCTCCCTGCCATTCTCTCTAAAAATAATGAATAAAATCTTTTCAAAAATATGTTGCTACCCTAATCCTAAAGTAATGGTATTTGCAGATGCAACTTTTGGGAATAATAAGACTTAGATGAGGTCATGAGGGTGGAGCCCTCATGACGAGATCAGTGCCCTTAATGAAAGAGATACAATGGAGTTTGTGCTTGTAGGCACTCTTTCTCTCTCCCCATCTCCCCACCATTTGAGGACACAGCATGAAGGCTGCCACCTACAAACCAGGAAGAGAGTTCCCACCAGGAACCAAATTAGCCAGCACCTTGGCCATGGATATTTCAGCCTCCAGAACTGTGATAAAATAAAGTTTTGTTGCTTGAGTTACCCAGGTAGTATTTTTGTTATGGCAACCAGAGCAGACTAAAACAAAGATGAAGCTTTGATAAATCTGGGTACAGAAATATGAAAGACATTGTGGAATTAAC
This sequence comes from Noctilio leporinus, assembly GCA_004026585.1. Taxonomy (NCBI): domain Eukaryota; kingdom Metazoa; phylum Chordata; class Mammalia; order Chiroptera; family Noctilionidae; genus Noctilio; species Noctilio leporinus. The sequence goes on along the minus strand of PVIW01001675.1, from coordinate 104,612 downwards.
CGGTCATCCTCAGCCTTAATAAAATTACACTACCAATTACTTCTTCCCAACCAAAACCTGAGCCTTGCCCTGGCTCTCCTTTCAGGCTTGGCCCTTTCCTCTATTAACCCCCTTTTCCTATTTCTGTGTGTATAAATGCCTCAGAATTCAGAATGTGATTGTTTAAAACCTGTATTACATATTTCACATGTACATGTCCTAGAATTTAAGTGTGAAGTAAAATACCAACAGGTCATACAAATTAGTTTTGTCTTTTATACTTGAAGTTAGGATTACTTGAACTGATTATGCAAATGTATGCCAAATAGTACATAAATTAACATGGTTCATCTTCAACAAATGCAGAATCTTCTAGCAACCACTCCACAAATATACTACGTTATCTGTGAAAAACTTCTAACATACATATGTACTAAAATAAAATATGGTTTCTAAAATATATATTTCACCACAATGAGAAGCAGAGTCAGGGAAGATTAAATTCAGGTATCATACATGGGTTCAAGTTGCCCAAAACTTTAAAAACCAAAGTTTTCAAAAGCTATTAAATTAAAATTTAAAGCCTAGAGTTTCTATAGAAAGCTTTAACAATGTTTGTACAGAAAGTTGGAGGTCTGATGCAAAAGGCAATCAAATAATTTCCTCAAGTGAGTTAATTATTTGATTAAAGAAAAACAAGAGGCCCTGGTGGGCCAACGGGGAGGTGAACTGCTCTGAAGCGGACTCTACTTGCCTGAGTCTTGTGGAGGCCAGTGCTCTCACAATGGAAGGGAATCTGAGGTAAATCAAAAATCTAAATTTTGTGAATTCCCAAATGCAAAACTGTTTGCTGCTGGTGCTCATCTTGGCTCTGAGCCTGAAAAGGGGCAGTGAGAGGAGAGGCAGGGTGGCTGGAACCATTCATGTTCTTATATTAGTGAATATGCCCCCACCCCCTCTAAAATGGCAGCTGTAACAGGACAGACCTTTCTGTCCTGTGTGCACATGCTCAGGGAGCAGAATCCAATCCATTTTATAGTTAAAAACACAAAATCCTCAGTCATATTACAAGGGTTTCTACTGCAGACATAATGAAGCAATATGACATACTTAGGCATGGGTGAAATACAACTGGTTGAACAGGAAAATGAATGTAACAATTATATGATCTGAAAAAAGGAAGAAGGAAAAGGAAAGGAGAGGAACAAGAAGAGCAGGGGAAGGAGGGGAAATAGCCTAAGCTGGAGAGGAAAGAGGTGAAAATAATTTACATTAACATAAATGACATAACCAATTTATTGTCTTATTTCATCTTTGCCCCAGCAGTTGTATGAGGTGACTTTAATTATTCCCATTTTTAAAAGAAGGAAATTGAGTCTCTGAAAGATTAAGCAACATGCGCTGAATGTAAACATCACAACTCTTAAATGGAACACAGATTTCATCCCAGGTTTCTTTTATTCAACAGTCTGAATTCTAAATGATTCCTACCTCCCATCAAACATGGGCCACAGAGAGGAGGGCATCTCTCCTAGCTTTCAGCATGGAACTCAGAGAAGTGAAACCAGACGGGCTGAACAAGGAGTGCAGATGGAATCCCCAGTCCCATAGCTAAAGCTACTGGAGAACTGGGGAAAGACATGATCAGCAGGAAGCAGGGCTAAGGTGAACCCTTCCAGGCAATGGAGCAGGACCGTGGGACTCAGAAACTATGAGTCAAGTCAAATATTTTCATAAACACACTTGGCGGGAGTGGGAGCACATTTAAAGAAATGCAATAGGACAAGTTCGAGAGTTTGATGTGCTGAATCAAACTTATCAAAACATTTGCCAGGCTTATTATACCTTGTTTTTTAATTTAAGGGGTCATGGAATTAAACTGACTGCTGCCTTACGTTACGAAGACATACAACTATAAAATTGTGAGCAGGATATTCATCGTTATGGGGACAGTAGCAATAACAGGAGTACATCAGACTTTAATTGGAATTATTTTTGGAAAATCACATTTCTTTTGCTATTAAAATCTTTGCATTAGAATTTCCAGTATTGAACTGAAGAGCTGACTGACAGTTATCATAAACTAAACATAAACGCTACACTCTCACCTGAAGTGGAAAAGGTTTATTATGACAGATGTATGAGATATTCAAAAGTGTTTCCCATGGATATTTTGATAGTGTTTATTAAACATTAGTCAAATGGTTAACATTTGACATTATTAATTTGGTAGTTTTGCTACAACAGGTATTTCACAGCATTCATTTTAATGTTTAATTATCCTTGACTAACATCTGTATCCAGGAAAATTAGAATTGCAGATAGTTTTGATTACTCAATGAGCTTATCTTGCTCTTGATTCTTTTGCAATATAGTATGCAAAGAGTTCAGGTTAAGAGAAAAATCATGGTACTAGTTTAAAAAAAAGAAGAAGAAGAAGAAGGAGGAAGGAAAGAAGCAAGGAAGGAAGGAAGGATGAGCCAAAAATGGAGTCACTTGTGCTAAGCCCCACATCAGCAAAGCAAGACTTGATACCTAACGTAATTATAGTTTCTGTCCCTACCAAGAATGTAACCTTGAACCAGTCCATTTGAAATTATCTGGTCAACAGTAGTGAGGTAACCTGTTGGAGAGATTCCTGCCTGAATTTCCCTAAAGGAAGGTGACCTTGCCTGAAACTGTTTATTCATTGATAATAACTTCCTTGCCTCACCCTCTTTCTAACTATAAAAAGCCTTCCATTCTCTACAGCTCCTCAGAGTTCCTATTTGCTAAACAGTATGCTGCTTAATTCATGAATTGTTAAATAAAACTAATTAGATCTTCAAATTTATTCAGTTGAATTTTGTTTTTAACAGTATCTACCTGTCTGGGTTTTAGTAAAGATTAAACAAGTCAGTGCCAGTAAAGCACATGATATCAGCAAATCCATCTTATATCCACCCCACTAAGCCTTATTAAATGAATCATTTTCCCTAATTCTATTATCAACATGTACTGGTCATTCGTAAAGCCTTAAACCAATTTCAGCAGACCAAATGTGGAGACTTCTATAGCAGATAATGTGTCCATCCATTTCTAAAGGTTGGAGCTAAACTAAAGCATGTAAATAAAATAATCAACCAAACCTACAAGGAGATGAGCAGAATCACAGCTGACTGCTTTATGATACAAGCAAAGACTAAGAGCCACCTTTGACTCCAAATCCACATGGAACTGTTATCAGGAGCTAGAAAAAAGAGAAAACTCAGAGCGCTAATTCATTCTCTGCAAGATCCTGTGTGATATGTTCAACATGGTGCACTATGGAAAGAAAGGGCCGAATACTCAGCATTAAACAAATAAGCAAGGACTTAATTTTGTGACACGAGCAATTACAGTGCAAGTTCGGTTAAAACACAATTGCAGGGCTGTTTACCTGTTCAAGTTACAAACAAAACCATCTTCAATGTGATCATTAAAAGAAAGCATGAGACCTTAAAGAAAAGCTCCCAGAACTGCAGGGTTTGCAAAGATTGGGTTTTAAGCTCTAACATAAATGTAAAAACATTAGAAATACAGAGGCTCTGTTGAGGCTAAATAGGCCGTCACTTTCTGAAAACAACAATAAATATAATCACAGAGTTAGAATTCATGAAATAGGAAAGTATTTGAATCAATATGGCAAACCATCAAAAATACAGATAATTTCAGAATGAATGCATTTTATGCTAATATTCATCAATATGTTTTTTAAAATGATATTTCCTTAAGCATTAACTTTAATTTATTGACATAATCAATTTAGTTTATATCAAGTACCCATTTTCTTTCCACCAACCCATTTGCAGCCTATGAAACCAATAGTCTGAAAAAGAAACTATTGTGTAAGAAATAACATAGATGAAAAGCAAGATTAGCTTTGGTTTGGCAATGACATTTTAGGTACAACACCAAAAGCATGATCCAAGAAAGAAAAAAATACTAATAAGTTAGACTTCATTACATTTAAACTTCTGCTCTGTGAAAGACACTGTTAAGAAAATGGAATGATAAGACAGACTGGGGAAAAAATCTTTGTAAAACACATGTGACAAAAGACTTGTATTCAAAATATACAAAGAACTCTTAAAACTCAAGAATAAGAGCATCAATTTAAAAGTAGGCAAAAGATCTGGACATCTCACCAAATGTGATATATAGATTACAGACGATCATGAAAAAGGTGCTCAATATCATATGTCATTAGGGAATTGCAAATTAAAACAACACACAATCACATACCTATTAGAACAACTCAAATTGAAAAATCTGACAACATCAAATGCTGGTGAAGAAGTGGCATAGCGGAAAGTGTTATTCATTACAGGTAGAAATGCAAAAGGGTACGTTCATTTTGGAAAGCAGATTGTCAGTTTCTTAAAAAACAAAACAAAACCAAAAGCCCCTCTTACCACACAATCCAGGAATTTCACCCTTGGTATCTACCTAAATAAGTTGAAACCTATGTCCCCACAAAAATTTGCATGTGGAAGTTTATAGCATGTTTACTTGTAATTGTCAAAATTTGAAAGCAATCAAGATAAATAAACTGGTCATCATACAATGAAATATTAGTGATCAACAAAGAGACCCAAGTTTCAAGCCATAAAAGACAATGGAAGAAACTTGAATGCATATTGCTAAGTGAAAAACCCAGTCTGATGTAGAAACATACCACTGGATTCCAACTATATGGCATTCTGGAAAAGGTAAAATTATGCAGACAGGAAAAAGGTCAGTGGATATCTGGGGTAACAGGAAAGGGATGAATTAATAGGTGGAGCCCAATGAGTATTTAGGGCAGTAAAACTATTCTGTATGATACTGTCATAGTGGATGCAGGTCATTATCCATGGAATTGTAGACTGTAATTGTAAATCCAAATGTAAAGTATGGCTTTAGTTAATAATATTATTATTATAATATTATATTAGTGTAACAAATGTACAACACTAATGCAAGATGTCAATAATAGAGAAACTATGTATTTGAGGTGCTGGGTGGTTTGAGGGGATATAAGAACTCTTTGAACTTCCCACTTCATTTTTCTGTAAACATAAAGCTGCTTTAAAAATAAAGTTTATTCATTAAAAAATAAAAAACAAGAAAAATGAAATTGTTCTGAATTCCCTATAGCTACTTTGCTGTTATCAGAGAATACTGACAGACAAAGATAAGCATCACCTACTTTCTTATCCACTGTGTTAACATCTTCGGGAAGTCAACAGGATAATGGGAATAAGAGACCAGAAGTCAAGTCAAAAGGGAGATGCAAAGGGCTAGAGGAAGGAAGGCCCTAAAGGAAAATGGTAGGGAACAAGAGGAATTTTTTTCATTTTACTTTATTAGTTCTGAATGTGTCAGGATCTTAAGAAACTAAAATTCTAACTTGATAGCTGACAATTATTAAACAGAATGAGCTGGCAATATTTCAATCCTATGTTTTTCTTCTGTGTGCCGCAACCCATTTTATAACAGCCTGTCATCAAACTGCCTCCTGCTCACCTGGAACCAACATGGGAAAGGACAGGCATATCAGCATGCAAAGGAAAAACATTAACACCCTAAGAACTTTATATCTCACTGTGCCTTGCCTGGGGTCTGTTGAAGGTTTCACAACCTCTGGTACCTGTCATTAAAAGTGAGCCATGGCTTGAACTAAACCTGGTCCTTTCCAAAGTTAATTCAAAATGTCACCCATAAGATAAAAGTAACTGTGTAGTGGTCGTTGAGCTTTATGCAAAGGTAACACTTTGAAAGTATGCTTCCAGAAATTAGAAGGATTTTTACAAACCTGGGTTTCAAACTACACATCAAATTCTCCTTTTTATCTTGATAATATACTATATACTACCTGAGAAGGCAATCCAAGGGACATGCAACTCACTTTTTTAAAAAAAAATCCTCTTAAATGCTTTGGCACTTATAACTTTAAATAACAACTTCTGATGTTCACTTTCACTTAATTTTGCAAATGTTTATCACATGTCCAAGGAATTGAGCCAAAATCTTTTCAGGTCTACAAGTCACCTACTTAATCATTCAGCACAAGTTTGAAGGATTTTCTTGTTGTGCCAGGGACATCTCTTGTTCTAGAAGTTGGGCATATGACACAGTAAGTCACAGTCCCTGCCTTCAAGCTGTCACAGACTGCGAAGAATGGAGTGACATAAAATCATCCTACTGATTATGTGTCTTGGTGGGAGTTCTGATAGACAAGAAGCAGCATGTTCAGAACCCAGGGGAGCTGTACATTTCCCAGGACAGGACATCCTTCCATGAGGAGTTATTTCACAAGTGAAGATAAGAAGGCAGTTTGACAAGAGAGACAAGGGTTTTTCAGACAAAAGGAATCCTCTAAGTCTTAGACCATCCTTGGATGCTAAGAAATCAAGGCCTGAAAAGAAGCAAATGTTTGGGACTTAGGAAGATAGGTCATTGCAGAATGAAAAGGAGTGAACCAAGGCCAGAAGGACCCCCTCCCCCCAATACTAAAGAGCTGAGATGCTAAAGAGTTTTCAACAGAAAATAAAGCTTTCAGATTTACACTGACCAAGAAGGCCTTCTCATTCCCCTTGGCTTCACCAAACTTTAGATAGGGTATTTTTTCCCCCTTACAAAAGGCTCATTCTCTTCAAAGACTTTTAATTATAAAATAATTTCTCTGCCTCCTTTGAGATGTAACTTTTCTCTTGCCAGTATTTCCACCCTGGAAAATCTTTCCAATACCTGGAAGCCACACCTTTGAAATGCAATCATTTGAGGAAGGTAGCACCCCTTAGCTTCTGATCTCAAGGGGTGGGTAGGAAGGTTCTAACTGTTGCTGAGAGCTGACAATTAGCAAACACAGATAACCTAACTGCATGGACTAACCTCCCCACCAATGCCCTTTACATTTTTTTTCTACTAGCTCATCCCAATGCTTAAAATATCTCTCAGGCCCTGGCTGGTGGCTCAGTGGATAAGGCACCGGCCTACGAACCCAAAGGTGGCTGGTTCGATTCCCAGCCAGGGCACATAACCAGGTTGCAAGCCAGGCCTCCAGCCAGGTCTTCAGCTGGAGGTAGGTGAAAGGCAACCATACATTGTTTCTTTCCCTCTCTGCCTCTCTCCCTTCCCTTTTCTCTGAAAATAATAATGAATAAAATCCTTTAAAAAATATCTCTCACCTGTTTTTATAACTGAGTTGAATTCACTTTCTCCTTCCTATTACAATATAGTTTTGAAAGTTTTCCTTGAATGTTAAATTCCCAGTGCAGTTTTTCTATGACAACATTTTAGGCAAATGGTTGGCAGAGATGTGGATAACAAATTAATAAAAGACAAGGTGAGTGACAGGAGGTTTATTAAATGACAGGAGTGACAGTGAAGTCTGGAATAAAGAAGTGGCAGTAAAGCTAAGAAAGGGGAGACATATCTGAGAGATATAGAGTCAGAGAATCAGCTCTGGTCGACAGCGAGAAGGAAAAGGCACAAGGATGACTCAAAGTTGTTTAGAACAGATATGGCAGTTACCACCTTCTTCTAACTTGCTTAATACCACAGTGGACGGAGGTGAGGTGAGCTAGAGAGGATACAGAACACAAAAAGAAAACGGGGAGGGAGAGAGAGATGGATTAGGAAAATAACAAAAGTTGGTGGCCCTTGTGACAATGGATGTCAAAGACCACTTACAAACACCTCAGAGACCGTTAATAACACAAAATATCTGAAAGGGTAGAAATAGGAAGGACTATGTTATGCCTGGAGAATCAAGAACAGCGGAAGAAGGAGGAGAAGAGGGGATGGACACTCCCCAGACACCGGCTCAAAGCCTACCCTACGGCACCGCAGGAGTTACAGAGTTAGTTATAGAGCCTTTCCTCTTCCTCTTTCTAATCACTGGCATATGGGAAAGGATAAGCAGAAAGGCAGAAGTGAGGAAGAAAGGTCCAGAAAGAAGGTGTTAACGCAGTCTTTGAACAAAGATAAAAGGAATCAGATGGAGAATACAGCCCAATTATGGTTAACATTTTAAAAATTGCATGGGATTTTTTTCTTTTTCTTCCTTCTAATGAATTCATGCATTACCAGAGAAAAGTACAGGCAAAGGTGCAATACTCTCTTCTAATAAATAATAGAAATCAAAGGCTCATATCAAACAGTTCTATGAAATGTCAATACCTTCCAAATTAATATGAAAGTTTACTGATAAGGATGCAAATTTTTATTTGGTTTTTAAGTTTGCAACCCTTGCCCAAGGATGTGTTTATTGATTTCAGAGAGAGACTCACAGAGAGAGAAACATGCCTCTTGTACATGCCCTGATCATGGAGAGAACCCCAGCTAGGCAAGTGCCCTGACCGCAATCGAACCTGCCACCTTCTGATGCACAGAACGATGCTGCAGCCAACTGAGGCACCCAGCCAGGGCCAAATTTCTGTTTTTGATGGGCAGGTTCCATTTCAATGCAGATTCCTTATGTAACATGCAATGAAATTCTAGTACAACAAAATGATTTATAAAATGCCTTGGAGTTCATTCCAAGTGTTAAATGTGACAGAAGCTTTTGATTGTGAGGTTCCAGAGTGCACTTGACAATGGGTGTTGGAAAACAATACATTTTGGCCAGGTACACTTATCAGGAAGGTTATTTTTGCATAATCCTAGACACAGGGCAGAACCACCACTGACAATTTACTGTCCTTGCTCTAGTATTCAGGAGGGAGATAGCAATAAATACATCTCTGTGACATTGAACTCTTGGCTACATGGCCTGGCCAGCCAAATATTCAATAAATGTGAAAGTCAAATGAAACATTAACTGACTAAAAGCAAAGATTTGTAACTGCACCCAAAGCCTACTTAATGCTCAGAAGGATGGTTAGAGTCACTGGTTCAAACCTCCTGCATAATTTTAAAACTGTACCATCCATTACACTGTACAGTGACGGGCAAGGTCACCAAGAGTGAGATGCTGGGGACACATTAGTCATGCAGCTCTGAATTTCTGAGTTGACTGGATACATGTTGAGAATTAATGGCAGAAAGATTTCAAAATATCTGCTGAAGGAGTTTAAGTCTCTCTGGAAGCAAAAGCAGTAAACAAATTATGTATAGATAGCTGCCACAGAGAGATGAGCATTGGGGCAATTTTAAGCAAACACCTCCCTAGCATCTGACCACCTAGGGAACCCTCTACTTCTGCTTATCAGTGACTCCAGAGAAGTCATGAATCAGTGGCTCATAAACCTACTAAGTACTGAGAATACTCTCCACCAGTATGATCTATGAAAGGCCTGCAGCTCATACCCAAGCAACCAGCACATAAAACTCTGCTCTGAGTTAATTTGCAATGAGGCTATTTTCAGACTAGTGCCTATTTCTGTCCTTGGGTCTATTCAGTTTAATATCTTTACCAACGTATTGAAAGAATGGATAGAAATGTCCATCTTGTCAAGGATATGCGGTTATCTCTGACTATAGTGCTAGATTAGAACTATCCAGAAATGAGATAATTTTACATTTGGGGTTCCAATTTTAATTGCTCAAATTCCACAGACTATTTAGCTTGACAATAGTTCATGCCAAAAAGGACTTGTAAGGAAAGCTCAGCATTCACATTTTAGGTTTTACTTTACTTAGCTAATTCTGACACATCTAAAGAAAGTAATTAACTTAGATTCCTATTTCCTGCATTTGGAATAGTAGGGAGATCAGGGCAAAATGGACAGTGAGAAGCTTGTAGGCTAGTGATCGTAGAAGTCTAATCCCCAATACGGACGACAGTGCTGGATACATAGCAGGTGTTCAATAAATAATTATTAATGAAGAAGTGGATGAATGGACTCAAGGGTTTTGGTGTGAGGGGGGTTCCCTCCTGGTTTACACAGAGAAGCTGGTGTCTGCGGCACTGATATGACCCACCCATTTCCATGACGGCACTGGGACACTCACCCCCTCAGCTGCTCGCTATGTTGGCTTTGCTGATAGCCCAAGGCTTTCCTTTCCAGAAAGGAAGCTTCCTCACTCAAGGGGTATATCCTTCCGGGGGGCAGCCTGGCCTGCATCCAATATGCCCTGCCTCAACTGGGAAACTCTAAAGCGCCATCCCAGATCCAAATGTCCTCTGTCGCAACTGCACAGCAGCTCAGCTTCTCCCTCCACCCAACACTACTTTCCTCCCTCTTTACAGCTGTGGTCTCCTCTCGGAGAATCCCCAATAAACCTCCTATAGGTAAAACTCCAAAGTGCTAGAGCTGGTTTCCAAGGAAACCCAACCAATAACAAGAACTATGATTCCAAATTCCTTTTAAAAACACATTTCTATAAAAACACATTTCTGTCAGTGCAGAGCTATGTCCTTACAGGACCCAAGAATGAGTACTAGAAAGTGTTCTGGATTGGGAGAACATGTAAATTCTTATTAAAATCCCATTGCAGCTGAGACCATCTAAGTACTCCTGTGACAAAGTATATGCACAGTGTGTACCAAAGCCTCTGCAGCCACCGAAACAGCCTGCAAACACCAGGTGTTATTATTTATTAAGCCCAAGGCCATGACTCTGCAGTGGCTGACCCCACTCACACAGGAACCGATGAGTCAAAATGTAACACTGTTATACAAGGCTCTTAGGAGAAAGCCTTTTAAACAGAAGCCTGACTGCTACCTGAGTTGATCTTCCAGAGTTGTCAACCTGGCAAGGTAACAACAAAATGGACTCGGCTAGTATATCATCAATGAGAACTGGTCATTAGCGTGTGTGTATGTGTGTGTGTGTGTGTGTGTGAACATAGAATAAACCAATGAAAAGGAAAAATCTGGGGAAGATACTTAAGGATATATCTATAATTGATTGTTTTCTCATTACCAAGGACAGGTTTTAAGAATAAAATGTCTGAATATCATTATCAACCGCTGAGGCTCATTTCCTTGTCTGAGACCTCACATTAGCATCTAAACAGAGCGTAGATCTGCAAGCACTTCTTATTTTCTTGTAAACAAAGCATGGCTGTGGATCATACACAGAATTACACAGCAAAGGAAAAATTTGTATTAACAATAAGATCATCTTTCAGCCTACTATTCCCCTGGCATCTGAATCTTTGAAGTTAGAAGACAGACATGCACTCATTTATAAGTCAAGACCCCCAGAAAGTGTGGACTCAGGCTACGTGCTCAGGAAAGCTAAAGAGTTTGCTATTCACATCTACAGTGCGGCTCAGCAGTTCTTTGAATATAGCCACTCATTGTCTTCCTCTTAAATTGACTTTCATTCCTGGCTCATGTGGCTCAACGGACTGAGTGCTGGTCTGCAAACCAAAGAGTTGCTGGTTGGAGTCCCAGTCAGGGCACAAGCCTGGGTTGTGGGTCAGGTCCCCAGCTGGGGTCATATGAGAGGCAACTGATCATGTAGCTCTAGCACACTGATCAGTTGCCTCTTTCTCCCTTTCTTCCCCTCTCTCTAAAAATAAATTAAATCTTTTTTTAAAGATTGTATTTATTATTTTTAGAGAGAGGGGAAGGGAGAGAGGCAGAGAGGGAGAGAGACATCAATGTGTGGTTGCCTTTCACCTGCCTCCAGCTACGGACCTGCTGGAGACCTGACTTGCAACCTGGTTATGTGCCCTGGCTGAGAATCGAACCAGTGACCTTTGGGTTCACAGGCCGGTGCCTTATCCACTGTGCCACCAGCCAGGGTCACCTTCACCTTTTCACTGTACAACTGCTTATGAGGTCACTAATAACCACCCTCTACCCAAATCCAATTACCCATTTTGAACATGCATTTTACTTCATCTCTCTGGAGCATTTGACACGGTTGTCACCCCTTTTATAAAATATATTTCCTTTCTTGGCCTTAATAAACAAACTCTCTTGTTTTATTTCTGTCTCACTGTGTGCTTCCTTGTGGTATTTTCTAGGTCTTCTATATATTCCCTACCTCGGTTTACCACACTGCTGAGGCCAACACTTCAGAGGGAGGCATCCTCTGATCACCTTTTCTCTTACAGAGTCCAACTAATCCATCATCTCATCCTACCAGCATTGCCTCCAAAATAAATCCAGAATCCATCTGTTTCTCCCCAACACTACTACTTCTGCCAGCTCCCTCAACTTCTCTCACTTAAAATATCACATTAGCAGCCCTGGCTGGTGGCTCAGTGGATAAGGCACTGGCCTGTGAACCCAAAGATCGCTGGTTCAATTTCCAGCCCAGGGCACATAACCAGGTTGCAAGCCAGGTCTCCAGCCAGATCTGCAGCAGGAGGCAAGTGAAAGGCAACCACACATTGATGTCTCTCTCCCTCTCTGCCTCTCTCTCTATAAAAATAATAAATAAAATATTTTTTAAAAATCACATTAGCCTTATATCTCATGATCCTATTTCCACCTTTGGACCCCAACCAACAATCCTCCACTTAGCATCTAGAATGATTCAGAATAAATGCAGGCAACTTGTTACACATTTTTTCAAATGATTCAAGTACCTACTCATCATACTTGGAATAAAATCCAAAGTGCTCTCCATGGTCAGCAACCTCTGCCCACATGATGGCCTTTCCCTACAACTTCAAAATCATTTCTACCTGCGCTGGAACCAACCAGGTCCCAGCCACATGAACTTCCTTGTTCCCTCTGTCCTGGGACATTCTTCTCCCAGAAATCCATGTGTGTGTACTCATTCTTTACTGTTAGGTCTCTACTTACATGTCATCTATCCAGAAAGTGCCCCTGGTAGCCTTATCAAAGTAGAGTCCTTTGTCACATTCTTTTAAAGATTTTATTCATTATTTTCAGAGATAAGTGCAGGGAGGGAGGAAGGAAGGAAGAGAAGCATCAATGTATGGTTGCCTTTCATCTCCTTCCAGCTGGGGACCTGGCTGGAGACCTGGCTTGCAACCTGGTTATGTGCCCTGACTGGGGAATCGAACCATCAACCTTTGGCAAGCCAGTGTCGATCCACTGAGCCACCAGCCAAGGCTGTCACTCTTTTGCTTTGTTTCCTTGAGAACACTTGAGAGTAATATAATACTGCTATGTTATATTATTTAATTGTCTGTCTCTCCTACTGGAAAATGAACTCTGAGTGTGGGCACTTTTTAGATACCTCATCACTTGAAGTAGTACCAGAAATATAGTAAGTGGTCAATTAAATATTTGGTGTATTTATGAATTGATGATTTATTTGAGAGTGAAGGGAGATCCAAAAACAGACACTTGTCTAGAAAACCACAGTAAGTTAAGACAAAGTCAGTTGAAATATAAAAAGGCATTTGAACTGGATAGTGAAAGATTTTACAACAAATGCACTATTAAGGTATTATACATAAGAAAATACTACTTGGAGGAAACAGAGACTATTATGACTAAATAAGTATTCAGAATGCCAGGCCCTTGGACAGTTTCCTTAAGTTTTCTGAGCTTCTGTTGGTCAATACATAAAATGGGGATAAGAATGCTCCCTACCACACAGACACATTGGGAGATTTAAATTACATACTATATGCAGAAAGGTTAAGACATTTCCTAGCTCACAATAATAGTACAATATCTGTTAATTATTCTTGTTATTTTATTATTACATTAAAAATAAGTATAAGATATACTTATTACAGACAAAATACACATACACAGACAAATGAAAGATGGAAAAGAACAGTAAAAAATAAAAAACAATTGCAAAACTCTGGGTAAATGTCACCTCATGAAAATAGGAATAAATATAAACACCCTCACAAAGGGATAGACAGGGTCCTTATGAGGACAGACTGACATCATTTAACTCAGATTTCAAATGGAACACTGACCTCTACCAAAAGGTCAGTGAATAGTATACTGAATAGCATAGATGTGAACTTGTTAAGTGAAGGGGAAAGAGTCAATTTTAGATGAAGGAGTTGACAGAAAAAACGTCAGTGTCTCTAGGAAACTCATGAAGCAAAACACACTCACATGACTTTCCAATGCTTGCACTAATGATAATGAGTGATGCTGCAGTTCTAAAAACTTCACTAAGGAAGCATGTCAGGAGGCAATTCTAAATCCTTTGCAATTTCTACAGGGCTAAGGATTTATTAAATATAGTAGGTTCTTAGGAAATACTTAACCACTGCTTTAAGCAGATAAGGTGATTGGAGCCTGAAGAGGATAACTGCATTGCCTAAGGTCACACAACCCACTAGAGTTTAGATGAGCTTTTCTCATTCTTGCATCTGCATCCCAACCCTTCCTTTAGTTATTTACAATAAATGATGCTTGCTAGGAAAATAGGTGCATAATGTTTCTCTAGCTCTATCACAGTCCTTGTCACATGATAAAAATGTGCCAGCCAATTGGACTGTTTCCGTTTTGGGGTTATTCGCCACTGTTTGCTCAGAGTAATCACTCAATAAATACACACAGAATAAATGATATTGTTCTCATCCTTCAATTCCAAACATCAAGTGTGACACAAATACATTGTTTTTGAAAGCACAGATGCATCAGAGTCAATAGCTCCAACATTTGGGCATATTTACTAAATTCAATTGAGGTCAAATACAAAACTGGAAACAATGGAAAATCCAGTGAGCTACCTGCCCCCATTGTGAAGATGGGTTCGACATAGTGACTCACTCACAAAGAATAGCCTAGGGAAAGAAAAAAAAAGTCATAATGTTACCATGGAGAAGCCTAGCAAACAACCTCAGCCAAGTGTTCAGGCTATACCGTCACCAGGGATGCCCCTCGGCTGTCAGGAACCTTCCCCTCTGCAGTATTCTTTCCAAGAACCCATAGCTCCAGGCTAATTAACAGTAAACATCAGAGAAAGCCAGGTTAGGAGATATTCTACAGGATATCTGACCACTATGCCTCAAGACTATCAAGGTCATAAGAAAGGAAAAGGAAAAAAGGAAAGACTGAGCAACTGTCACAGAACAGAGAAGATTGGGGGGAACATGCCAACCCAACGCAATGTGATGTCCTGGATTGGATATTGAAATACCCAGTCCAGAATTTGGTTAATAATAATAAATCAATATCAGTCTCATTGATAAAAATACCATGGTGATATAAAATGCTAAATAATGGGGGTAACTGGGTGAGGGGTATAGAAATCCCAGTAGTACCTATGAACCCTTTTTGTAAATCTAGTAGTACTCCAAAACAAAACACTTTTTTAAAAAAAATCTGGTGATGAACACCAGAGGATGCAATTGTGAGACTGCATTAAAACTTAAGGAAGAGAATTTGTAGATATCTGGTCAAATCACGGAATACAAGCATTCAGTGAATACACGAATAGGTGTCACCATCCTGCATTACAGCAGTCTCTTGTACCACTGGTAGACAAGGTAAAAGAAATTTGAAATATTAATTCTATTTTCTTCCCATGATCTCTCTGTGATATTATCAGCATTTTCAATTCTGTTTTGGAATGTGAGAAAGCGATTTGGCAGGTGGTAGTGTATGCACTTTGAAGTGAGAGTTATGTGTAGAAGAGATCAGCTGCTCTGAGCCTGGACTTGGGACCTGAGATTAAGGAATGCTGGGAAGGTCAGTGGCGTGTCGTTAGCGAGAGCAATCACAGTCCTAGCTACCATTTTTGGAGAGCATGCTAATGTGCCAGAATTTTACACCAGGGGTTTCAAATACAAGATTACATTTAACCCTCAGCACTCTATGACTTGCAATTGTATTCTCATTTTAGAGATGAGATATTTGGTCCTCAGAAAACTTACTTTGTCAAGGTTGCAACTGAGCTTCAAACATGAACATTTCTGACTCTTCTACTAAGTCATTAAACAAAAGACAGGGAAATTCCATTTCAATATTATTAGTCTCTACCAGAGAATAATATACTAGTATAATACATATTATATATTAAATACACTATAAATATCCAGATAATATCCATTATCCTGAGCTAATGTATATAAAAGGGCTGTTGAACATTCCATTTGATACACAACAAATATCAGTCCCCTCCTACCTGTCTAGGCTACATCTGTTTTCAATTAGTTCTAAACTGGTTTTTGCTTTTGTGTTTTAAGCCCTAGACTTGTATGAATTATCACAACAACTCAAAAGCGCAGAGTAAGCTAATTCCAAAAGTAAAGTTTAGATAGTATAGATAGGATAAAGTTCTCTCTTGGACAGTATCAAGTTATTCTTGACATAAAAATATATGTCATGTATCAATTAAACTCTTTTCAAGTTAGAAACATAACAAATTTTCAAAACCGACTATCCTTTTCTAAACTGTGTCAGGGAAAGGGAAGAATTCCCATCCCCCCAAACTTTTTCAGTTTCTACAGCTGGACTAATATAATAATAAAATGATAAAACTCACAGATGACAAGATGAACAGGAGGAAAACAACCAACTTAATAGGTATTCCTGGGTGGTTATAATATGATAGAGCAGTCCCAAAACGAGGTTCAAAAAAATGGCTGAAACAGACACCTTTTTATACTTTTAGACAAAACAATAATTTGTGAAGAACTTACAGGGCCACAGAGTTCGTGTTCGTCAGAAAGGAATGTAAGCAAGTTTGGGTACTGATTAGTGAGGAAACTAAACCAAGTCTGGGCTTGGGTAGTAAATTAATGAGGAGGCACCAGGGTTTGTTTATATAGACTCTTTGGCTCTGGGTTTTTGAAATCTAATGGTAAGATAATTCTCTGCCTCCAGATCTAAAGAGAGGTTCTTTCTCATGGGAGATTTCTTTCCTACTTTTCAGGGGACAGAGAGGTCAGTGTTTTCCTGACACTGGCTGTTACTTAAGCAACTTTAATTCAAAATAATCAGCATGCTACTGTGGGATAGTTTGGGGTAGACTGTCTTGGACCCTGACAACTGTATAATTATATCCTTTATTATGGACATTTTTAGGTACTTTATTCAGATTATAAGAGTGAGTCTCTGTTTTCATTATAAATTTACCATTAAGAATGTTTTTAACTTTCTCTTAATGTTCTACCTCTTAAGGTGAATAGACTTTCCTCCCTGGGACATCATAACCAGTATCTTGAGGATTAATAATTCATAAATCCTGTGAGGAAGACTCTTAATTGTTTTAAAGTAAGTCTGAAATTTACCAGCAAAAGCTGAGGAAGGGATTGGCAAAGAACAGCCTTTTCGTGCTATTATTTCAAGGTGACTGCCCCCAGGTAAGTTGGGGCTAAATGAAAAGGGGGAAAAGGTACTGAAACAGCATAGTCATTCATTTATAATCTAAAAGCAGCAAGGCAACTAAGAGGGTTGCCACCCTGTAATCACCAAGGAGTCGTGCCTCAGGGGTGGAAGCAGGGCTTTATTAGACAACAAACACTGAATCTGTAACGTAATATAAATAACAATTCAGACACTGGAGCCAGAGTCTATTCAACAATGATGGCAAATAGCCCACGATGCTCAGATGAATCACTTGGTGCAATGTCAAGAAAGGGAACTAATTTTTTAATCCCAGTAATGCAGTAGTGCTCTAGTTTAGGCTTTGAATGTTGGCAACTAATAGATGACCTAAGAGGATTCACTCCTTTTTTTTTTTTCCTGGAACGCAGGTTAGTGCATTCTTAGTTCTTAGTTGCAAGTTGAAGCTGAACCAAAGCAGAAGTTGAGCAAAAGAGGGTGAGAAACAAGAAATAACCCCAAAGAACAAACTGGCATGTGTAACCACAGGCGAGATGTATCACCCCAATATATTAAAAGCAAGATGACTGAGTTGACCACCTTTACCTCTAATTAATATAATACATTCTTTAATCCCACGTCTTTAGAATGAGAGAATTCCTTGATTTACACTGAGTGTTTCTTTGTTCTTTTGGGTCCCAAAGACACTGCTGAACTTGTTGGGTTTATATTTACCCCAATTCACCACCCCAAATTTTATACAGGAAGTTTCCTCACACAGAAGTTTTATCAGGTAAGATGGGATGAGTAAAGTACCTGCCAAGAAATGCCATCTTCTTGTAAAAAATCATACTGTAACTATCTCTGGCAATGATGGACAAATAATGCATCGAAAAGCAAAAACAGCAGATCATTGAAATCCACAGGTAAGGCCAAAATTCCAAATGCTTCCCCACTCCCAAATGCCTTTCTTCTGAGTTCATGGCAAGCTGCAGAATAGTACTCACAAGAGATCCATTCTCTTTATTTTTCAAAAATTGCAATCTGTTTAGAAGTTTGCGTCAATAAAGAACATAAAACATTGTTTTACAATCAGTAACCCCTGAAACTTTCACTTACATTGTAGTTACACCTCTCATTGCAAACATATGGGTCCATCATGCTATGTGTTAAATTAGATTTTGCGCTAGTTTGTCACTTATAATCTTATTTACATCAGAAAATGTAACCTGTCATTTACAGAAGAGGGGGATGCAGTCATCCAGGGAATGACTCCTCCTCTACCTCTAACTTCTCTACCAAAGGACAGGAGAGGGAAGGACAGATTGATGAGGCCAGGGAGAAACTCAAGGAAAAGACCCAACAGAGCTGAGGAGGTTGAAGAAGCAGGGAGAAGTGAGGAGGCAGTAATGCCACTCAGACTTCCCTAGTAGGTGACCGGCCTACCGCAGAAAAGGATCCTTGTGCATGGCCACCTCTTGATCCAAAAGTCCCTGCACCCACCCCTGAGAATGTCCCGTCCAAACTGGTTCAGGAATCAGAGCTTGGAAGCCATTATCTCAAGGATGTTTCCCCTACTCCATCTTTGCCTGTTTTAACTATTCGCATCTTCTGCAACTTCTGGCAGGTTCATGCTTAGAGCCAGTTTGGAGATTTAGTTCATAAATCTCTGGTCCTGCACATAATTCCTTTTGTTCCATTGCCATCCCTGCCTGTGCCCTTGAACACTGGCCTTGATCTTCTCTGACTACATTGCAATTGACTCTAGTCCCCCATAATTATGGGGGAGCCCCAGTCCCCAACATCTAATACACTGGTGGTCTTATCTTCTGGCCTACTTTACCCAGTTTTCTCATATCTCATGACCTAGACAGGGACCTAAAATAGTGACTGGAATCTATAAAGTACCCAATAAATACTGAAAGGCAGATGAGGTGAGCTAAAATTTAGTTCTATATTTGAAGAAGTAGATAGAAAATATGAACATGGAGAAACAGTTCATATGTTGACTCAATTTAGGATTTTAGAAACCATGGCACATCATCAATGAATCACTTTATCATGCCATTGATTATCCATCTGGTGGGCCTTTCTTTCATATCATGCATCACATAATAGCTAAAGGTATTAGACATGTCTTCATAGATAACTGTCACACCTACATAAGGAATGAGAACAGTCTTTGGTAATATCAGCTTCTAGGGAGACACCTGAGCTTTCTGGCTGTTACTGTGCCATGTGGTGTGACCAACATTCTACATTCTCATTTTAGGTAAAGCTGAGACTAGACTGGTTAATAAACCAAGAGGTCCTAATGTGGCATCTTGAGCAAAATAATTTTATTCCATTTTCCAGCTCCATTTTCTTCAGCCTATATATCATTGCTTAGGGTTCACATGTTACTTCCTCCCTTTCCTTCATTTCTCTCACCATGGTTTTCAGATACAAGATGAATCTAGCCCTCAAGCTAAGGAGGCTCAAGAAGCTGAAGATAGGCAGATCACATGAAATTAATGAGGCACTTCCAACTTACAAGCTTCCCGGAGCTTCTCTTTGTCATAGTGGAATCCTTCATAGTCTTGCAAACTGATTTTGTTCACGCGGATCCTCAGGCGGTCTGGGACAGACTGGGGACTGCAAAACAAGAACCATGAAGTCAGACAAAAAGGAAAGAGTGGAACTGGGAGTCAGGGGCACTTGGAGGAACTAAAGGTGATGATGTTCTCTCTTCATGCTTTAGAAGAAAAAGTGCACGTTCAAATCAGAACTATGGGTATTTACTGGACTACAGCAATTAATTGGAGAATACTCCTCCAGAAACCTCAAGTTTCTGAAATTTAGGTTAAGAGCACAGAAATAAGCAGGAAAAGCTTCTGGAGACTACACCTATGACGTTTGCTATCATCTTAGTCAAAGTGCTAATAAGATCATGTATTTGGTTCCATGATAAATTACATGCAGCAAATCTGAAACAATGAGCCATGGCATAGAGGGGTCATGAAATGCTCTGGGCAAATATGCTCTAACAGCCAAATGGGGCAACTTGACCCTCGGAAGAGACAGAAAAACTATGAAAAGCAAGCAAAGGATCCTGAAAGCACAGGACTGAGACTAATACAGCTTTAGACACCTTACTAGTCAAGTCAAAATGTATTGTATAGTAAACGCTGCCTATGACAGTGATTCTGAGCACCACAAAATAAGGGGGAAAAAGAGGAAAATATGAATGTGTACTTTCTTGAGGAAGGGAATGAAGTATGTATTTCATCTTAAAAGAATCTAATCCATACTAGTTCAGAATATTAAACAGTAAAAGAGGTAGCACCAAACTTTCTGAGGCATCCTGTTCATCTTCATGATGTCTTTACCTAGATTCCTTGGAGGTTCTTACATAATATTTTCAAAATAATTTAATTATGCATATTAATTGAGTGAAACAATTTATTTTTCATCATCACCACTATGGGTCAATATATTAATATAACACAATCTCCATTTGTCTTTGACTATTATACTTAGATTATACTTAGATTTCACTGGTTCAGGGAATGTTCTCAGAGGATTGCTTTTCCTTTCTTACATAATGAGGTAAAAGTCACCATTGACTAAAGTAAAAAGAATAGCATTACTCTTTCATTTATTTCAATGAAAGGAGGAAGTGAAGGAAGAAGGAAGAAAAGAAGGAAGGAAGAAGTGAAGGATGTAGGAGAGAAGGAAAGGATGGATGAAAGAAAAAAGTGATACTTTAAAAATATCTCAAACATACATACACCCACACACCCATTTAATTTCATTGCAACTCTGGAGGAAGCAGAGAAAGAATAATTTAATTTTCTTGTCTGAAACCACATTTTAGGGAAAAGTATAGTTAACTCCTCCTATATAGACTCTCATTCTACTCACATCCCCACCCCCCCCAAAAAAAAACACACATCCATCCATATGTAGATATATGTGCACATCCATACATAGTTCTCTCCCCCAAAATACACACACAGAAATTTAGATATAAGTGCATAAATTCTGAAGAGAGATGGTGGGCAGATAAAAATGTCTGAGGCTTACTGAATTAAAAATTAAGTCAGAACCCTGGCTGGTAGCACAGTGGATAAAGCACAGGGCTGTGAACCCAAAAGTCGGTGGTTTGATTCCCCAGCCAGGGTACATAACCAGATTACAAGCTAGGTCTCCAGCCAGGTCTGTAGCTGGAGGCAGGTGAAAGGCAACCATACACTGATGTTTCTCTCCCTCTCTGCCTCTCTCCCTTCCCTTCTCTCTGGAAAAAACAAATAAAATCCTTAAAAAAAATTAAGTCAATACTAAACCACAAGAAGGATGTTTCTGAGGGAAAGTTGAGAAGCTAGATTCAGCAGTTGCATTGGTCCATTCAGTCAAGGTGTGTTTGCTGGGTGTCCAATCTGCATTGGGCATTGTGTTGGACATCGACAGGCACTGACAAATAAAACTGACATAAGTGTTTAAGCTGTGGTGGGAGGTATTGTTTGACAGCATGTTTGTTAATTAGCAGAACACACTTTAAATAGCATGCATACCCACACCATCATTTACAGATAAGAGAAACTGGGGTTCAGAGAGAGAAAGTGATTTTATGGTAACATAGCTATCTAGTGGCAGAGCTGGGAGCAGAGCCTCGAATTGTTCCACTCAATGGTTTTGTGTTCCTTGTATAGTCTGATGTCAAGAATCCCATGGATTTTACAGCAAAGCCATATGGAGCCTGGACTATGGAGTCAGATGATCACAGCAGGGTGCTCAGAGCCTTTTCTTTATCAACTAACAAACAGCTTAGCAAACTGTGGTATATACACATAATATTTGCTGGGCACATATTACATGTGAGTGTGTAGACTGACGTTTATCTACAGAAAAGCCTGAGAATGACATACTATGAAGTGAAAAAAGTTGTGGAAAATAACACATGGCATAATCTTCATATAAATTGTAGAACCTTGGAGTTTGTACAATTAGAGAAATGTCTGAAGAAAATGTTCAACCTCCTGGTCCCTAGTGGTCATCTCCACATGATGGCATTTGGGGATTATTTACATTGAGTATCATCGTTTTTAGAAAAATAATATAATTATTTCAAAAGCATGCCAATATGTAAATAAATGATGATTCCCAGGATAAGAGTAAAATTAAGAATTATAATAGAGTGTTAGGTATTAAATGTGAGTAGATAATGAAGACTTTCAGCAGTTAATAGAGCGATCATACAATGTTCATACCAAATGCTTATCCAGATATAAAGAGGGGTCTGATCTTTTTATTTCTAAGTTCACCCCAGTGACCTGCACTGACTGTAAGTAGTAAATATTTTGTTGCAAGCATAGCAGATTAGAGGGAAGCTGGAATCACAGAATCCTGCTCTGTAATGGGGGTGGGGGAGGGGTAGAGGCTGAAAGAGCTCTACCTATCCAGTATTTGAGATGACAGCAAACCTACTGGCAGCAAGCTCTAGTCTTCTCTTGTGGGCTGGAACTCTCTGGACCTGGCTACAGCAATAGCAATAGATTGGGAAATAAGATTCAGAGTACAACCTCAGACCAGTCACCACACCCCTCTCCAGGGAGCTCCCTATGGACTAAGAAGTGTGCATCACCTTTATCAAACCCATCAGTGCCTATTCCCTCCCCACACCCATGTACCTACCTGCCTTGCATCTGGACCCACCAATTCCATCCACACACTTGCCTCCTGAACCACAGTCTCCCACCAACCTCCCTGACTTATGGAAGAGGGGGCACCAAGTTCAAGAGAAACTTGAACTTGAATAGAACTTTGAGATCTCACATGAATTTTACGTATTATCTCATTTTCTCTCCAGAATGACCAGCTAAGCACGATGGGAAAAAACAGAGACTCTCCCTAGCCAGCCATCACGCTCTCTCATCCACCTTCCTCCACATTCACCATCTTGCTCTCAGCTCCCGTCTTCTGCCACCAGCACGTCCCCTTTCCTACAGCAGCAGCTCACTTAAACAGTTTTCTAATCAAGGCGACTTGCATTTGCCCTGCTATTAAATGTTGCCATAGATAAGGCCCATCAGCAGATTTTAGGGTGTTCAATCATTGAGTCCATGATGGGGAATGTCTTTGAATTATTCTGGACCCCAATGTAAACAGTAGCTGAAGGAGAGTACAGATTCCAAGTCAGATTGCCTGGATTTGAAAGAATGTTCTTCTACTTACTCTTCAGTCAGGAAACTTCAGTTTTCCCATGGGTTTTCACAATAATAGTATTTACCTCATAGGGATAATACAGGAATTGGATAAGTCAATATAGGTGATGTACTTAGAAAACTGGTATATTATAAGTGCTCAATGGATGTTATTATCCATTTAATTATTATTCTGAAGGTTTAGGCATATATAGGAACCTCCCTAGACACTTGTGACAAGCTGTTGGGCTACCTCTAGCAGAATATGTCTATCCTGGCATGTGCCATGATTCTTCTGGGTCTTCTCCCACCTGGTATTTTACAGGGCAATCAATAGCATGAAAAGAAACAAGAACAAGTATACAGAGATGAAGTGAAAGCCAAGTAATTCAGTTGTGTCCCTTTATGTCAAAATGCATTAGTGTCCCATTAAGGGCTGACTGCAGTGGAAGATGACAAAGGTGCTCCTTGGAATCTGGGGAAGAGCACTACCATTAGCTTTCTAAAATTAAACTAGCCAAGAAAGTTAGAGGAGCATAGAAGAGACTAATAACCTGGGTAAAAGTACATTTGCTTCGTGCCAGACTCTACCACAAGCTATTCTTATCCTGACTTAAGCTCTGTATTAGGGGCTCTGAACCTGACATGCAGGTGAACCTCTGAAGGATCCCAAGGGAACTCAGAAATTTGCAAACTACCTTTGAAATTGGGCAGTGACCTTAAACTGTCACCTTCTTACTCATTGTCTCTGAAACATCCAGAATGAGCCCAGGCATAGTGGAAGTTCTTGACTCTGACCTTAACGCCCCATTGTCCCCCATGATGACTTTCTTAAGAACCCTAAGAACACTCCTCATTACAGTTACCCACATGGGCCTCCAGAATCTCTAGAACACAACTTCTCTATCCACGTTACGCACACCTGTTTCCCCGAAGAAGCGTGGGCTACTACCAAGACAAAAACTGAATGTTCACTGCTATTCAGCTTAACACCTAACTCTCATTACTCTCTCCTCTCCTGTAAGTTTCTCTCCATTAGGGTCAATTTTTCCCTTACACCTCAAATTTCTTTCAACCACTTCCTTTACTACACACTTTCTCTCAGACTGATAACATTCCTATCTCTTTCACATGGACACCCTTGAGGGCAAAGAGGATGATCTGGGTGCTTTTCCAGGTTCACTTCCAGAAAACTGATGCCAAGTTATCCCACTTCTCACTGGAAACATGAACTATCTCGAAGTACTGCCCTTAATGCTAAGACAGTCTTACAGTACACAAAGTTGGATGTAGAGTCAGAAAAAATTTTAGTTCTAATCTGAACTCTGACAATATGTTTGACATTATGAACACTGATGTTACCAGTTCTAAACCATTTTCTGATCTAAAAATAAGACTGATGATAATAATGTAGTCATGGTTCCCTTTTAAAGTTTTATAAAAAGTACAAATTGCCAGTCATAAAAAGACACATGGTGGGGAGGGGGGAGGAAGAGGCAAGGAAGGGGAGCAGTTTAGACAAGAACCTAGTATAAAGGAACCATGGACATGGACAACAGGTGGGATTGACTTTGGGGGGAATGGGTGGGTGGGGAGGGGGACAGAGGGGAGCAAAATGGGGATGGATGTAATACAACAACAAAATTTAAAAAGAAAAAAAAAGTCACAGGGATGTAAAGCACAGCATAGAAAATATAGTCTATATTGTAATAAATATGTATAGTGTCAAGTGGGTACTAGAAATATTGGGGTGATCACTTCCTGCATTCATGTCTAATCATTAGGTTGTATATATGAATCTAATAGAATATTGAGTATCAACTATAATTGAAAATTTCTTTCAATTTTTTTTTTAAAAGCACTTAGAGTTGCAAAAAAGATGAAAGAAAAAAAAATAATGCAGGGAGTACTCTATGAGGAGACACATGCAAAGTGGTTAACCCATTCCTCCCATTCCTGGTAAGTAGTAAGTGCTCAAAAATAATATATATACTTTTTAATTGAATTCAGGGGGTGAATTTGGTTAATAAAGTTATATAGGTTTCAGGTGCTTAAGTTATAACACATCATCTGTACACTGTACTGGGTGTGTCCAGCACCCCAAGTCAAGACTCCTCCAATCACCATTTATGCCCCTTTATTTATCCTCTTCTAAAATAATATATTCTTATTACTATTACTAGCATCCTGATGCTTCTTCAATTTCCACACATCCCACATTTTTGTTTTCAGTCCTGGATAATCGCACCATAGCAGAAAGTAGAGTCTCAGTGTTACAAAGTGGGAGAACACCAAAATCCCCACTCTGCAGTAGGGGCTGGGGGTGGGGTGAGGCTCAGTGGACTGGCCTTTGTCCTTTTCATGCCAAGAGAATAGGAGGGGCCTTATCCTGAGGGCAGTGACAAAAAGGACTTATAGTTCAGTGGTCAGAACTGTTTATTGTAGACATTATGTCAAAGGGGATTTAAAATAGGAGGCAGCCACAAATCTCTGAGCTCCCCACCCCCATGGATGTGCAGACCAGGACTTGTTTGCTCCCCTGGATGGACCCACAGACTGACACATGGCCTGAGAACTCACCTGTTTTGAGAAGGGGAGTGGGAGCGAAGGGGGAAGGGAGACATGCAGCTTGCACAGAGATAGGGAATTACATGAGGTATAAAAGTTGGGGAGTGTGTACAAGATCCTCCCCTAATTGGGTTTAGCAGCTGCCTGGATCTTCGAATTTATAACTGGAATGCCAAGTTGTGAACTGCTGTGTTTCTGAAAGATGGTATCTTTTGCTAGCCTAATCAGGTAGGACTGTATATTCTGGGTGTCTTTAAAGGGAGTGGGATTTAATAGCATAATTACACCTTTAATATAAATCTGTGTACCCCTCAAATAATCAAAATACCTGTCCTTTTCACCAAACTCTGTTATTAAGAGTCATTCCTGGCGGCAGGCAAATTGAGTCCATTAAAACTGAGGACCTGTCAACAGGTCCCATTACATCAGCTCTAAGTAGTAGTTGGTAGATATTAAATCTCAAATCTTAGCAGCAGGAGTGCATGTTGACGTGGCAAAGGAGACAAGACTCAAGTTTGGTAGTATCTGTAGTCTGTTGATGAGAATGGGTATGGGGACTGGGAGTGCTTGCAAGGTAGCCTACTGAAAGACATTAAGAATATAAATACTAATTCATGTTAACAGAGGAGACCCTTCAAGTTACAGTATATAATTAGTCTACATTTGTTACTTGTGAATATATTATTTTCATTTGCATATCTTAAATGGTTCAGTAAAACAGCTGCCACTTAAAACACTATGTAGCCTCATTGATTTTTTATGATGGACTATAATTTCACCAGGCATTTGTCACTCTTACAAATATAAAGGTTTTTCTTTGCAAGGCATACAAGCATCACAACTCTGTCTTTCTCCCTTGAGGCTTGATTTAATATTGTAAGAAAAATAAGTTGCTTTAATTTCTTTCCAGCAATGTAAATGTATGGTTCTACCTAGATATAATAAAGTATGGCTCTATGAATCTTCAGTAGAATTCATTTGAACTGGCCCTTATTTTATGAATGGACTTTTATTAAAATATTGATTTCTGCTATGAATTCATAGCATGAGACCCTATTTCTTCCTCCTCTTTGCAACTCCAGAACCTAAAATAGGACCTGACAGTTTGCTGTTTACAATAACTGTTTTGGAGCAATTAAAGGAATGGAATACAGGAAGTTCATGTGGCCCAAGGCTACAGAACAGCTTGTCAATGGAGTGTCTCTGTCTTGTTTACTAGAGGCTTTCTCTTGGTGAGTCCCTCGGAATCCCTGAACTGATTTGGCTATTCATTTCTGTCCTTTTCCCACTGAGACCTGAAGGCAAATCCATGCTGAATTATGTCTCTTGCTCCTTTGCATCTTATCTAGCGGGATCCACAAAAATATCAGAAAAAGAGAGGAAAGAACACCCGAAAGGCAGGTGCCCCTTCCAGAACAGTATGGAAACCATTTAGGACTTTCTGGTCTTTGATTAAATAACAGGGAACCAGAAACATCTACCAGCAAGTCCTTACTTAAAAGAACACTTTATTTATTTATTTTTAGAGAGAGGGGAAGGGAGGGAGAAAGAGAGGGAGAGAAGCATTGACTAGTAAATGCTGTAAAGCTGTAGAGCTGTGCTTGTTTAAAAATAATTATAATCCATGACTTCCCTTCACCAACTTCCTAGAAATTGCTACAATTTACCCTGGGACATTTTCAAACTGCCACTGACAATAACCTACCCAAAACACACCCAAGCAGGCCTCTTTACATTGAACAAGAAAACCAAATGAGATCAAGGCTCCTGAACAGAGATTTAAAATGGATTTTAGATACTTGCTGAATTCAGACAAAACTCTAATAATTCTGTTGCTTTCTGCCTTAAGTAGAGAACCATGCGTCGAGAATCTAAGTAAGTTGAAAAGGAGTTTGTGAATTTAGAACCAAGGATAAAAGCCAAAATCACAAGAGCAGCAGCCAATCATTGCCCCGCATGGCTTTCTAGAGAAAATATCTGTAAAGGTTAATTCATTTTTGATAGTAGTTGAATCTATTCTCAGCCTCTTCAGAATCCATTTGTGAAGCGGCTGACATGTCATCACTTGCAAATTATCTGAGACAGCTATCCCCTCCAGATCTCTAACAAGATAATGGAGTTAAGGCATTATTGGGTTGGGAGAGATCTTTGATGTTATCTAATTCAATATTTGCTATTCCATCTGGTTCTATACTTCTGTAATATTTCATCTTCCAAAAGATGTTCAGTCTCTGCTTGATCCTCATCCAAAAGGAGGTACAGGAGTGAAGTACCCTGTCCTTTGTTTAAACTGCTCTAATAAGCATTTGCATATTCTTTCCAAGGAATCTAATGCTCTCTCTCCATAGTCTCTGTTTATTGGCTTTTCTTCTATATTTTGGTTAAAATTTGGTTTAAATCACTGAGACAATCAGCTGCAGGCACTAATGGCAAAAGAGTATAAGCTTTAAACACTGGAACTATCATCTATCAAAGAAACATTTGCACCCCTAGCTGGTGTGGCTCAGTGGATTGATTGCTGGCCTATGAACCAAAGGGTCACTGGTTCAATTCCCAGTCAGGGCACACGCCTGGGTTGTGGACCAGGTGCCCATTTAGGGGCTTGTGAGTAGTAACCAGTCAATGCTTCTCTCCCTCTCTTTCTCCCTCCCTTCCCCTCTCTCTAAAAATAAATAAATAAAGTATTCTTTTAAAAAGAAAGAAACATTTGCAGTCTTAATGGCAAACAGATTTAAAATAGGCTGTAAGTATCAAAGAGCAAAAGACTTGTATGCCATCAGTCAAAACAAAGCATAATTGTAAGATTTTTTTGAAGATTTTCAAATATGCATGGAAATGCACACTTTCATGCTTCAATCAAAATCTGTAATAAATATTTATGCATCTAAAATTGTAATGAATGAATATGTAGAAGAATGAAATTAGTGTGTGGTTATCAGAGACTGTCTCTTTTGCAGGGTATCATGGCCCCTGCATTTAAAGGAGAAGGGAGCCCTGGCTGGTGGTGGCTCAGTGGATTGGCACTGGCCTGCGAACCCAAAGGTCACTGGTTTGATTCCCAGTCAGGGCACATAACCAGGTTGCAAGCCAGGTCTCCAGCCTGGTTCTTAGCTGGAGACAGGTGAAAGGCAGCCATAATACAGTTCTTCTCCCCCTTTCTTCCTCCCTCCCAGCCTTTCTTTCTGAAAATAATTAATAAAATCTTTAAAAAATAAAAAATACAGAAGAAGGGAAGGTGAAGAACCAGTAGTGGGTTCAGTCTGTATCATTGCAAAGCAGCTCTACAGGGAGAGCAGTTTCATCATTTCCACGTTAAAGAAAAAGAAACAGGCCAATAGCCTTGATCAACCCTTCAAAATCTCTTGACCATTCATTTTTTGGGGGGTGGGGTGGGGGCAGTGACTTCCAAAGCATTTATTGACTCAGTCATCTAATTCTGAGACCCCACATACACTTAATGTTACAAGACACCAGAATCACAGACTTATTTTTTTAAGCCATGCTTGGACTTCCAGAGAATCTTCTTCATGAGACCTTGCAAGTCTCTTCACTTTCTCTTTTCCTTCTATTTGTGCATATTAAATTCACTTCACTGTTCTCACCCTAATTCCACTTTCCCTGCAGCATTCCACACTGTGGTTAACTCCCTACTTCTGGAAGCTCTTTTTTTCTTGGACTTGACCTCAAAACTTCTTGGTTTCACAACTATATTTCCATCTGCTCCTTCTTTCTCTCCCCTTTAGTTCACCCTCCTCTAAATATCCTTCAAATATGGATGCTTCTCTGCACCCTTCAATAAAACCCCCATGGACCAAGCTGCCATCATCTCACACCTAACTGTGCTCCCCACATCCATTCATGCCCTTGAGAAGAGGAACCAAGCTATGTGTTACACATTTATCTTTACATTTCCCACAATACATGCTAATTACAAGGCTTTCAACATATGATCATCTTTTCTGCTTTCCATGTACAGCTGCTAAGTTTTCAGTGAGAAAAAATTATTTTTCATGGCAACTGACTACATTATTCATCCTAATTGTGTGTGGTAATATATAATTGGCCAGGGTGGGGACCACTCAACAGACTCTGGTTCAAGGGAAAAATGGATTCCCATTACTAAAACTAACAACTAGAAAGTACCCTTGATGCTCATGCATTATCACTGAAGATACATAATCGTATTATTGCTGTGTTACCCTGGTGTATGGGGTTGAGTCTCTGGCCTGCTTCTGGTTCCTATGAATGGAGAAGGATTTCTAACCTGTCATTAGATACCACCCATGGGTTTAAAACTCATGAAAATAGAGTCTCCTGTCCTGATAGTTGATAAACTGGTAATCAAGGATAAAAATATTTTAGAAGAAAAGTCTTTTAGAATAGGAGTTTTTTTTTTTTTACCTTAAGTTCCCACTTGCACTCTTTTTATGCATTTTTAAAGAATATTAAAATTAGACAAGTATGATGATGCAAAGGAAGTAAATATCATAGAAAATAAGGACAGATAGAAATTAGAGGTACAAGGAACATGTGTTTTTGTAGAATATAGTAAATTCAAATTGCTGAGATGAAGAAGAGTTTGGAACAGCTGGAATGGGGTCAAGTAACTCAAGCCCTGTCATTCATCACACCAGGCAAATCATTGCCACTTTATGTAGTAAAGCCATGTAATGAAGGTTATTACAAATAACTAAAGATGTAATCATAAATGACTAAAGATGTAATGACTAAAAGACTACAGATGCAATCATAAAACACTAACACATGGCCATGGCTGGTGGCACAGTGGATAAGGCACCAGCCTGCAAACCCAAAGGTCGCTGGTTCAATTCCCAGCCAGGGCACATAACCAGGTTGCAAGCCAGGTCTCCAGCCAGGTTCATGGTTGGAGGCAGGTGAAAGGCAACCTTACACTGAGGCCTCTCTCTCCCTCTCTGCCTCTTCCCCTTCTCCTCTCTCTGGAAATAATAAATAAAATCTTTAAAAAAAAAAAATCACTAACACAAGTTACTTTTAGTCCCATTAGCTGCAAAAGCATGGAGAATTCATTTGCTATTCTGATTGTAAAGGAGACTATTAATCACTACCTCCAATGGGGTAAGGAACCACCAGACTTGAACCAATGAGACACAAAAGAATAATGTCAGTCTTGGGCCATCTAAATGACTTCAGATCTTACACACTCCCAAAGAAAGACTTTCTTTTTAATTTCAAGTTTCAATTTCTATGTATCAAAAAGAAAGTCTTACATTT
This sequence comes from Noctilio leporinus, assembly GCA_004026585.1. NCBI lineage: Eukaryota > Metazoa > Chordata > Mammalia > Chiroptera > Noctilionidae > Noctilio > Noctilio leporinus. Next base: position 73,511 of record PVIW01001675.1, on the reverse strand, counting down.
ACTTGCTATTTACAATGCTAAAAATCTTCACTTGCATTTGAAATCAAAAGCTATTGTAATATTCTGTTCTTATTTGCAACTGATAAGGAAACTGACATTCTTTACTAAGAAGGAGGCAGGAGAAAGTGCTGGGATTTGCATAGTTTAAAAAGTGTCATTTCACAGAAGAAAAAACTTAGATTTTTCTTGCCGCTTTTTAAAAATTATTAATTCATTTCCAGAGAGAGGGGAAGGGAGGGAGACAGAGAAGGAGAGAAACATCAATGTGTGGTTGCCTCTCACACACTTCCAACTGGGAATCCAGCTGTAACCCAGGCATGTGCCCTGACTGGGAATCGAACTGGTAACTCTCCAGTTTGCAGACTGCTGCTCAATCCACTGAGCCACACCAACCAGGACAAAACTTAGAATTTTTTATATGTAAAAATAACCAAATAGAGCAGCAAAGTTAATGCAGATAATAATGGAGTGAAGGTAAATATGGCCATCTATTTAGGTTGAGAAATGCTATATATCTCCAATAGTGTTAGAAAGGATGGATGCATGAATTAAAAGTTGTGTTCCTATTGAAAAGCTACTGAGCAAGTTGTGTGGAAGTAGCTCTGCATTTCTAGGAAACAGGCTCCGTGAGAGAAGAATTCTGTGTTTTGTCTTATATCAAGAAAATAAAAAAGTTATTGGCCTGACAGTGAATGACATTACAGAAGAACCATTTCCTTAAATGGTTTTAGTTTTCTATACAAAACACTTATATAAAAGGATGCTATGATTTGCTCAAATCTAGGTACTAGAGAAAGAACACATGCAAAATTATTTTTTTTCTTAGTAAGCAATTAGTATTCTACCATTATGTTTTAACTCATTTTTTCCCTCCAGGTGGACAATGGCTTGCCAAGGTTTGGACTATTCAGTGATGCTGCATTTGGCCCTGGGGAGAGACATGGCATCGCCACACTCCTAACAAGCTGCTATTCATCAGCCTGCAGCTGGTGGGAAGCTAAGGCCCCACTTGTAGCTCAGTTGTCTCCCAATACCCCATGTCTCCTTGTCAGAAATCCAAGCAGAATGAGCCAGAAATGCTCTCCAAACCCAATTCTTTCCAGCTCAGCAAGTTAGCCAATTAGGTGGAAACTTTTCGTCGCCTTTTTCTAATTCCTCATCCAATAACTATAGGATTTTTTTTTAACCTTTCTTCTTGTTGATATAAGAAGAGGCAGAATAAAGACACATTGCTAGAACAGAACTTGTGAAATTCATGACAATTCTACCACTGCTATAATTACTAATCAACAAAAACAACTTGAGGGGAAAAGTTCCTTAAAATATACTGTTGGTGGTAGACTAATAAATTACTTCGATGATGAAGAATAAGCAAATATGAAATAACTAGTAAAAACATCAACTGAAAGGAATTTAGCAAAAGAGAGGCAATGAATGGCTTCTGTTGAGAATGCCATAATAGGACGTGAAAATAATCTGGGGTACTTTTGATTGTCCCATTTCTTTCTCTCCTTTCACTTATCATATTAAAATAACTCATGTCTCTATCAAAATATCCTTACATATTCATAAACCAAGAACCTTTCTTTGAGGAAACATGTAATTATTTTACTTTGCCTGGGCAACAAAGTATCATCAGACCAAATGCTTTATTTATGTCCCAATGTGAAGACATAAAGACTTCTCTTGAGAGCAGTGGAGTCTGAATGATTAAGAAAAATAAAATAATTACAGTTATCTGTAATATGAAGTAAAAAGCTTTGGCTTTTTGGTTCCATTTGTAATTATCTTTACACTATTTTTATTTTAGTCCAATATTTTAGCTACGACTTTAGAACTTGCTGAATTCATTTTTAGAATTTCATTTTCTGACACAAAATGGGATAATGAATTCTGAGGATTAATTAAACCTAGCATCAACAAGTATTTTCTTTTCAGACCTTTGAAAATGTGCTCTCTCTTCATTTCATAAAAGTGTCTCAGGGTATTATGACAGACCAAGAAAATTCAATTGCATTGATTTAATTAAATTGCAGTTCTCCTACAAATGAAATGCATATTGCAATTTATTACCACCTCAGTGAAGCAATCCAAAATAAACACCCTCATGGAACACTGGAAACAAATGTTCAGATTTCTTTGTTATTGATATATTCTTCTTACTGTATGGCAGAATATAATATCAGTTATTATTGCAGTGCTAGTTAAAAACTGAAATATTTTGTTTATTTCTCTCTGAATGTAGTAACACCATTAATAACATTGCTGTTTTAATGTTATTCTCAAGATACGAATGACTACTTTTTAAAGTATTTAGGACTTTTTTATGGGAGGAGAGTCCATTTGTAAATAAATATTTTATTCACAAAGATTAGCAAGAGTATTTCTTTTCTTTCCTTTTATAGTCTGTATTTTTATAGTTGCTTAAGTATAATAATTTCTTAGGAATTCAGATTCAAACAGCGAGGAATCTAATATTTTACTTTCCACAATTCCAACCTGGCTTAATAAACTCTAATGGCTTGATAGCAATGTTCAGGATAGTCAAACCTTAATTTCAACTTCTTCTAAAAGTCAGAGTGTAGAATAATGTCAAAGAAAAATTACTGAGTGAGCAAAAAGAAAACAAAAATACTCATGGACGTAGACTATAGTGTGGCGATCGCTAGTTGGGGAGGAGTATAAGGGAACTAAAAGGAAAATAAAGCATTTAAAAGAAGAAAAATTCCTGTTGTGTTTATTGAACTAATGTTATTTCTGAGATCATATTTTTAAACTTAAATTTCTAAAAATTTATGTTGATTAAACAAATGAGCAAGCAAAAATTTATAAATTGACCTCCCTCTGAGGTCCAGCCCTATAGATCTGGCACATATCCTACACCCAAACCTTCCTGCTGGCTCCCCTCCTTCTCCCTGAAGCCGACTCCCAGGACAGCCTCCTATGCCCTGCATCTCACACCAGGATCTCTTGAGTGAATATTCACTTTTTTGTAGAAGTGACCTTCAGCTACTCGAGAAGTGCTGACTAATAAGACTGGTTCTCTACCTACTCAGACATGAATAACTCACGTCTAAAAATAAAATGTAAAAGCAAAACATCTTATTTTAAATGTTGAGGGAGTCCTAAGTGTATCATGCCTTTTACATAAATGCACCTAATTCTGTAGCGTGTTTGCCTTTACTAAGGGAAGACCAGGCACCAAACAGCTGGCATATAGATGTGAGTGTCACCCTTCATACTAAGCCTCGTTCACAGACTGACACCATTACAAACTATTCTAAATGACTCTTTGAGTGCTTTAGCTGTATGAGCATTTATTTTTAACTGGGATTTATCATCACTTTTCTTAGGATAACACTTGAACTGCAAACTGTAATACCAAAGATTTACACAATTGAAACCCTCGAAATTGAATTCTAAGTTATTATTCACCTCCATATTTCTCGACAAAGGGGGGAAGTTCACATAGTATGATTTGATTAAAATACGTAAGTCACATATGTGAAAATAATCATACACACACAGGAAAATGACTAAAGGTTATACTGACAATAGAGATCGGTGGCTAAAATGCTACCTTCAAAGCAGATGGCCAACTGTTAAACTTAACTTTATGATCTTAGGTGAGTTTTCTAACATTTCCTATTCTTGGTCTTCTCATCTATGGGATGGGAGTCATAGCAATTGTTACTACAGACTATTATTAGGGTGTTAAATCCAATCAGAACTCAAGGTGTTTAGCATAATGTCAGATACACATTACTTCTCTGGCAGAATGAAAAAAAATCTAGTAGGGTCCTACTTAGCACCAGGTGAGGCACTACATGGACCATGGCAGTATAAGGCCTGGCCTCCTTGATCAGAATGAGGGATAAAGAATGGCCCTGTCACACCTGATGGCCACTCTTGCCTACTTCATGCTGTTGGTCTCTTTGGGGCAGATTGTCATAGAGTTTGGAGTTATGCTATAAATTTTAGCATAATAGAACTTCAGAGCTCACAGATCTCCCAGGGACTAGCTATATTAAAACATAAATATATATATATATATATATATATATATATATGGAAAACTGAAAATGCAAAAAGATTAATATATAGTATCACACAGACCAACAAACACAGGGCTTCCATAGGTTAAAAAAAAAAAATAGAAGGATATGACCATGGGAGTTGTGGGTGGTGTTACAGAATAAGGAGGAACACATTTCACTTAGAGACTTGGCCACTCCTGCTGCCCCTTTTAAGTCCCTTGACCCCTCTGGTGGTGGTCCCTTTGGGACAAACACAAACAGTGAGAAAACTCTCAGAGAAACGCAGGGCACCAGCAGCAACCAACCGTTATCCAAGCTGCATCCAGGCTCAAGTTTGGGAATTGGTATGAGATAAAGCCTAAGGAGCTCCTGTTTACTCTCCTTTGGAGTTTTCAACTTTTTATCTGATTTATGGACCCAGCATAGAGGAGGGGCATGAAAAGAAAGAAAGAAAAGCAACTTATTTTGGCTTGGTTAAAGGTCAAGAAACTGTGGACAGTGGAAAGTGAAGTCACTGAGCAGATAACCTAGAAAAGGTGTCAGTAACAGAGAGCTTGAAGGAAGAGAAAAAAGATGGGGAAAGCTTAGCAGGTTCCTCTGTTCAGGGGCTCAAAGAGCAAATAGCTTTGCTTTTCAGAAATCCTGAAACTAATTCCAAGCTTCACTATCCAACTCTGAAACTGAACAAATGACTTATTTTTTAGTTGCATGGATTTAGCAATTCTTTCCTGTTCTTTTAAAAATATGAAATTTATTTTTTGCTTTTTTCCCCTTCATAGAACATGTGTTGTCTGAAATCAATCAGAAAGAATGCCAATCAAAAAATTATCTATAATCCTACCACTCAGAGAAAATCACTCAGGGATACAATAATAATAAAAGCATTAACAACAAATATAGCAACAACTTTTGAATGCTTAGGCCCTTTTGGTACCCTCCCAATTGAATTTTGGATCCAGAAACGAGGATCCAAAATGTATGATCCACAAATCAAAATCTAGACAGATTTCTGGCCCAGACATGAAGCACTCTTCTGGGAGCTTATCCTGAAGTTCCATGAAGGTTTGTGTGTTAGTCACCAACAGTTTAATTCATTGTGAGGCAAACTATGTCTGATGGATCCCCTTGGCTATCTTAGAAGTGAAAGTCATAGTTTATAAAGGCATAGGTGTATATTTCTACTTTGGCAATGTTTTTGCTATTCCCTGATAGAGTCCAGGGTATGGTAAAGTTTATTGAAAGAAGAAAGGAAAAGAGAGAGGATTCTAAATAAAGCAGATTGAGCTTTCTTTTCAAATTAAAAGGCCAATATTAAATTTAAAAAACGAACAGACCTCTTAGAGCATGTTACATAACTTCAAGAAAAAGTTAAAACACGACCTTTCAGGTGACTAGTTGGAGAACAGAATTAGAAAAGTTTTAGAAAACATTTCAAGGATCCACTAGTTTACTATCCTGGCCAGGATACAAATGCTAAACTACCTCTGACCAACTTATGTTTTCTTCCAGCATGAAGATTAAAGATTCTTGGCTCTGTCTTGATAGTTTCTCAACAATAGCATTCTTAAACTTGACCCAAAACAGAATCATTAAGAAATATACATATTAAAAAGCATTTCTCTTTCTCTTACTGAAACTCCCTTTTTTCTTAGAACAACAATTATTTTATTTTCTCCCTGGCTCAGCTGGTTGGAACATCATCCTGAACATCAAAAAAATTGGGTCTCTGATTCCTAGTCAGGGCAAATACCTAGGTTGCAGGTTTGATTCCTGGTCCAGGCACATTACAGGAGACCACCAATCGATGTTTCTCTCACATTGATGTCTCTCTTTTTCTCCCTCAAATCAACTAACACATTTTTTAAATGTTTCTAAAAATTAATTTACTTTCATGCTTTACCACGAAGACTTCGTTCATCAAAAGCAATAGACGGCTGAATAGGAATCATCCTCAGCCTGAGGTCAGATACTACAATTCACACACTTTTTTTTAATGAGTCTGTGCCTAGCTCTGCCTTCCCCAAGCTAGTAAACAGACCCACACAGCTTAACACCTGGAGACATTTTATTTATGTTAACAGTGTTTTCTCTGCTGGCCTTTGCTGAGTGTAGTGATGGCATTTCCTGGTTGCAGTAGCAGGGATAAAAGATGCAGTGTGGCAGCTCCTGTAAAAGGTAGGAGACAGTCTCTGGTTCTGGGTAAGGTGGGTAAGTACACATCATTCTTTCTCCCCCAAAGAATACAACTATCAAAAGTAATAATCACCCTGACTGGTGGCTCAGTGGATAGGTACCGGCTTGCGAACCTGACTGGTTCGATTCCCAGTCAGGGCACGTACCCAGGTTGCAAGCCAGGTCTCCAAGCAGGCCCCTAGCTGGAGGCAGGTGAAAGACAACCATACACTGATGTTTCTTTCCCTTTCTTCCTCCCTCCCTGCCCTTCTCTCTGAAAATAATGAATAAAATCTTTTAAAAATCATCATGATCATCATCATCATCAATCAAATAAAAGTTAAATGGGTTAACGTGTGTAAAATGTTTAGACCACTGCCTGTAATGTGGCCAAAGCTTTAAAGTATCAGGGCAAAGATTTTGTTGGTATTTTTCTTTACTTATTTTTTGTATTCCAAGTGTGCCTACATGAGTGCTTGGCACATAACAGGCATTCAGTAAATATCTGTTAAATGAGGGGCAGATGGAAACCTGTATAGAATTCATAAAGAAGCAATTTGAGAACTCTGAGAAGGAAATTATAACAGTAGACTGAAGAAGAGCAGTATTTAAAATACGATCCAACTGGTGGTGAGCTGTGCCCTTGTTTCCCTTACAGAAGCCGTGGTATGGACCCCAGATAGCAGAGGACTGACAGACACCAGTGCAGGCAGAGAAAGCCTTGGGGATCCTGGAGGAAAGATCCTACTCGAGGAAAGAAAAGAGACTCTGAATGTGCAGAGAAATTCAAAGAAGTCTCCTTTTTCTAATTGTCTCCCCTTCCATTTTCTTATACCCCAGCACTTACGCTTAAGGTGCTTGAAAGTTGTAAGGGTAGACAGACTTCCTCTCTAATAGGAAAAGCTGTGATCCTAAGAGAAAGGGATGAACCAACACTGCTCCTTGGTCCTTTTTTCTGGACTGTCTGGTCCTGACATGAACACAGTTGCAAGAAGTATGCAGCAGAGGGAGGTAACTAAATCTTTAGTTTTCTGGTTTAAAGAACAAAAAGGAGTTGTCAGGAAACAGGCAATTACTGGGGATCACAACAAAGAGGGAAGAGCTGGGGGCAAGGAAACAACTTCATAATGATGTTCATGAACTCCTGCATTCACCCTAAACATCATACATTAGGGACTAAACTGCAGGATAGACACTCCACCCAGATCTCACACTCCACAGTGGCAGTACACAAACCGGTGGGTATAAATAGCTCTGCAGAAACGTGGAAAACAGAACTAGCCACAACCCTTAGGAGGTGAGTTGACACCTGTGGCCTGAATTCAATGGAGTCAATTGCCTATTAAAACTAAAATCATTAAATGTTTACTTCTATAAATCTAAGGCAGGCACAAACAAGAAAATAATAAAGGGCAAATATTAAAGAAATTGCAAATAGAAAAAAATTAATGAAACCAGAATCTGATTCTTCAAACAAAATCAATAAAATTAACAAAGCTCTATTAAGCTTGACAAAGAAGGAAAGGGAAAAGAAAAATTACTAATATCAGGAATTAAAGATCTGACTCAAAAACCAAATTTACTTTTTACGATGGGTTTAGCACTGTCTCTAGGACAACTTTCACAAAAGTGAGTTCTGCAATATACCATTTCTATGATATATTTCACAAAAATAGCATTCCAGAGTAAAATAAGCAGTAGAGAAGAAAAAACTGCTTAATGTTGCTACAATACATCTAAAATACTATCATTTAACATGTAATAATTATGTAAGCTATTGGCGTATTTTAATTTTTTTGTATTAACTCTTCAAAATCCAGTATGTACTTTAAATATGTGTAAAAATATGTACAGGTATAAATGTATTTTTGCATGTATTTGGTAATATTGCAATTCATATTACTTAAAAGAACAATTCTTTAAACAAATGAAGTAACATAGGCATTTTGGAATGATGAAAAGAAAACTTTGTATTAATATGATTTGAGAAGCTGACAGAAGGCAGTAATTAAATGGTGAATGTCTGGATATAAAAGGGAAAAGAAAAAAGTACACATTGGTTGTCAGAGTAGACAGGGGGATGTTAAGAAGAACAAAGGAAATAGAGAAGCCAAAGAACTTATATGCATGACTCATGGACATAAACTAAGGGGGGCATTGCTGGAGGAAATGGGGTACTGTGTGGAGGGGGACATAAGGGGGGAAATTGGGACAACTATAATAGCAAAAAAATAAAATATATTACATTTAAAATAAATAAATGAAAAGAGGACTATTACTACAGACCTCACAGCTATTAAAGGGATAAGAAAATTTTACCGATAATTCTACATACAGTAATCCACAGATGAAATGAATCAATTCCTCAAAAACATCAAAAAACTTTTAAGATACTACAAAAAAAACTGAAACCCTTGATAAAATAGATGACCTGTGTAGTCATTTAGCTCCTAAAGGAATTGGACTTAAAAAAGGAAAAGATAAATCTCAAGACTCAGATGGTTGCATTGGTAAATTTTGGCAAACACTTTTAAAAATTATGTCATTCTCCCTAATATTTTCCAGATGCCCTGATAAAAAGTACTTCAACAAATAAATCTACAACTAACAACAATACTTAATGGTGAAAGATGAAACAATTTCCTCCTAATATCAGAAGCAAAGTGAGAATGTTCACTCTCACCACCATTATTCAACATTACACTAGAAATCCTAGCCAATGCAATTAGGCAAAAAGAAAAAAATAAAAGGCATATAAATTGAAAAGAAAGAAATAAAATGATTTCTATTCACAGATAAGTGTAACTCTATAGAAAATTCTGAGGATGTTACCAAACTCCTAAAACTAAAAAGTGGATTTAATAAGGTCATAGGATACAAAGTCAATGCATAAAACCCCATTCTACTAAACAAACAAACAAAAAACATTGTACTTCTATATTCTATATATCAGCAATGACCAATTGGAAACCAACATTGAAAAAACTAGCATTTAAAATAATTCCAAAAAAATGAAATACTTAGGTGTAAATCTAACAAAATACATACAAGACCCAAATGTTAAAAACTACAAAATAATGATACAAAAATAAACAAATGGAGAAACATACAGTATTCATGGGCTGGAATTCTCAGCATAGTATAGATATCTATAATCCCCAAATCAAAACACAGATTCAATGCAATTCCAGTAAAGGTCCTAGAAACATTTTGGAGATATAGGAAAGCTGGCTCTAAAATTTATATGGAGAGACAAAAACAAAACAAAACAAAACAAAACTTGAATAGTCAAGATAATTTTGAAAATAAAGAATAAAGTTCGAAAACCACAACTAGATTTTGAGATCTACTTTAAAAGTACAATAATCAAAAGAAGATGGCATGCCCTGGCTGGTGGCATAATGGATAAGGTACCAGCCTATGAACCCAAAAGTCACTGGTTTGATTCCCAGCCAGGGCACATAACCAGGTTGCAAGCCAGGTCTCCAGCCAGGTCCACAGCTGGAGGCAGGTGAAAGGCAACCATACACTGATATCTCTCTCCCTCTCTGCCTTTCTCCCTTCCCTTCTCTCTAAAAACGATAAATAAAATCTTTAAAATAAAAAAATAATAAAAGAAGATGGCATCAACAAAGGTACAAATATGTAGGTCCAGAAATTAATATATATCCAAATATATGCATATGTATATTATATATTCATATCTATCTACTGCCAATTAATTTTTTATCAGAATGTAGATTTGCAGTATGAAAAATAATACAATTAATAACAATATAAGAAAAAACTGTTTTATCTATTTACAACTGTAAGTATCCTTTTACTCATTCATGGATATGACAAATTTTTAAACCTCAACAGAAAGTAAATAATTGGCAAAAGACTTGAACAGATGTTTCATCAAAAAATATAAAATAAAAGACAATTGCATGAAAAAACACTCATCTTAGAAAGATAAAATTGATTAAAATTTTGAAATTACGGAAATGTCAAGTGTTAGCAGGCATGTAGCACAATTGGACTTCTAGTAAATTGCTCGTAAAATGGGACAACTGCTCTGGAAAACAGTCAGTTTCTTATGAAGTTAAACACACACTTACCATATGACTCAGGAATCCCATTTCTAGGTGTCTAACCTAGAAAAATGAAAACTGATGTTTACACAAAACCTTTTTTAAAAATTGATTTGAGAGAGAGAGACAAAGAGAGAGATTGGGAGATAGAAACATTGATTTGTTGTTCGAAGGACTTATGCATTCATTGGTTGATTCTAGTATGTACCCTGACTGAGGAATTGAACCTGCAGCCTTGGTGTATTGAGACAACACTCTAACCAATTGAGCTACCAGGCCAGGGCTTTTTCATCAACGTCTATGGCAGTTCTACTAATAATTCCCCAGTTCTATTAATAATTTCCCAGTTCTATTAGCAATTGCCAACACTAGCAATAGCCCAGATCCAGATGTCCTTCAGTGAGTAATAGAATAAATAAATGGAAACATCCATACAGTGAAATGCTAGTCAGCAGTAAAAAGGAAAGAAAAATAATTGATATATGCTACAACTTTGATAAATCCCAAATATGTCATGATCTCTTACAGAAACCAGTTGCAAAGAGTTATGTATTAGATGCATACTGAAGTCCTGAATTTCAAAGCAACAATTGCTGAAAATAGCAAATATTAGGGTGAGAATGGGTCAAAGCTAAGTTACCATTGCCATAATATGTAAAAACAATGCTCACTGTTGTGCTTAGATTTTTTGCCATGTTCCTGGCTTATTTGGCAGGTTTTGTTATCTAATTTTAAAAATTATAATTATAGAAAAAAAATTTAAATTATACTCAAATTTAATGAATTTAATGAATATAAGTTACATATTATAGACATAACCTATAATATAAATATAAAATATTTTAGATCAATATTTAGTTATAAAGTAGCCACACCCAGGGTCCCGTTACACTATTAAAACACACATGACAATTTACCTCACTGTAGCATACACACTTGAAATAAGAAAAGATTTTGCCTATGACTAAAACCTAAACACCATCAAAATTAAAACAATGATAGAAACATAGCAAATATAGCATGCACTTCTATATTGATACTCTCAATACTTCTATAAATAGAACCCCTGAAAGTAATAATGACTGAGGACCATTGCTTGAACTCAAATGTACTGAACAGGCCTTCTGTTGAACATAGACTATAAAGTAGACTAGAAAATAGGAATTTAAATCTTCTCATTGTGTCTTTGATCACTCAATATTCAAGTCAGTGAAGGTAGTACTCTGTTGTGCTTACCTCTAGATGCCAAGCACAAAATAGTCTCTGATGCAGAGCAAATGCAAAATAAATATTTCAAAAAAAAAAAGTAATAAGTGAATGTGTATTTATTAGAGCAGGGCTGAAACTATGATTTTATCACTTTGGCATATTCCTAGATGTTAGACATTGTACAGTTCAATTTAGACCTGTGTTCTTTTGTTCATTTAGTCTCCCAACTAGCCAACCAATGATTTACATTTGGTTTCAGAATACTTTGTGTTAAGATCTGTGATCAGAGCCAAGGATACAAAGATTCATAAGAAGATATGGTCAATGATCTAGAGTAGCCTAAGTCTAGTGTGGGATACACAGAGATATAGCACTCATGTAATTGATACCAATTTACTAAACCTTGAGAACTGTAAGCACACCAACAGCGAATTCCAGTGAGGATGTAGCCAATGACAGCAAGAATCAAGGAAAACTTCCATGAAAAGGCAATCATTTAACTAGGCCCCGAGAAATACAAAGGACCTGGATGGATGAAAGGTGGCAGATTATAAATGAGAGGTATGAACCCTGAAGTCAGATTGCCTGAGTCTGCATCCCAGTCTGCCACTCAATAGCTGCGTGACCGTAGGCAAGTTACTTAACCTCATTGTGCATCATGTTACTCGTGTATCACATGGAGTTATTAATACCATATGTGATATAAGGTTGTTGGGGGAGTACATTAGTCCATGCATGTAAAGCACCTGTAGCAGGGCCTGAGGCATAACAAAAGTTAGCTAAGTAAACAGAAGATGGAGAGAAGACAGAGAGCAAGACAGAGGCAACATCAAGACCCAAAGTGGTGTGCTAAAAAAATTAATTTTCTTTTGGTCTGTTTTCACACATAAAAAAGAAAGAAAGAAAGGAAAAGGAAAAGGAAAGAAAGAAAGAAAGCATAAAATGTGCTAAGTGCACATTATTGTGTATAAAATGCATTTTGCTAATTGAATGACAGTTTTGAATCATTGCTCCTTTATCACAACTAGGCATCCTCAACCCATAAAAATGCACAGATCCAAGTGCATATACTCAAAGCTCCATGCATAAGTTTAGGGGGTCTGTCCATGAATCAAGATCAGCAGGTACTTCCTCAACATGCTCCCTGAAATCATAGGAATGGTCTAATGGTATTTCCAACTTTCCATAAAAACCAGTGCTTAGTACTGTACAATTTTGTACAACCCTATGCAATCATAAGCCCTCAAGCAGCTAATCAAAAAAATTAAACTGTGGACTCAGAGGAATGAGACAGATAGAACACAGTAAACTTCACAGCTCCATCTCAAAGCAAAGAAGAGGTATGGAAGGCAGTTCTTTGTCTGAGAAGCAGACCTGTGAAGGAAAAGGATGCAGGTTATCCAACCCTGGGGAGGATATGGGTGTGAGAGGCGCAGTAAAAACTGACCAGCTCAGTACTCACATGGTGAAGGAGCCTGGGGGGGCAGACACTCTCCGCAGGTCCGTAGCTTGCACCTGATGGAGACTAGAGGCAGCAGGGAATGAGCAGCGAAGACAGTCAGCACAACAGCGTGGACAGACAGGGTACAAGCCAGGGGAGAGAAAGAGAGACACACAAAGTTTAAACAGAAATTAGACGAGTGCATCACGAAACAGTGAGTGAAAAGGAAAATCAAGCCAGCCACGGAAATAATCCAGAAAGCTGGTGACAGCAATGAAGCCAACAGGACACTTGGCAGAGGCTGGCTCTAAGGCAAACCACAGACCGGAGCTCAGGGCAGGGTGCAGGGTGTATGCAAAGAGGGTGTTGATGCTGGGCGGGGATGTGGGGCAGGGGGGATTGTCACATTCCTCTCCTCATTTGGGACATCCAGGGAAGGAGGAGCGTGTGTGCGCTCACACACACACACACGCACACACACACACACACACACACACCAGGGTAGGCTGGCACAGTCCACTTATCTCTGAAAATAGTCAAGGTATATATTTCATCCCTTAACATAGTCCTTGTGATTCCAGGGCTTTGTAGGAGTATTTGTGACAAAATACCATCATTGTAAAAAGACTAATTCAATAAAATTGTTAACTTCCTTCACTTAAACACCAAAGGGTTTTTAAAAACTTTATAGATAACACCCCAGAAGCCTAAGTTCAGCACAGTGAAGTCATAATTCCACTTATATTCTTGACAGAAGAGTGAAACCATAGATGGCATTTCCATTTTGTCCTTTCTTAAAGGAGAGAATCTTGAGTGATTATTAGAAAAAGAATAGAAAAAAATCAAAATGTAGAATTCAAGAAACTAAACCCCCAATATCCTGTATTTACCTAATTATGCTCTCTGATGATTTAATAGTTTCACTATAATTGCAATAGACATAGTTCCCCAGGATGCATTCTTTTCTGCTGGATATATAAATTCTTATGTAAAGAAATGACTTTATTTCCAAAGGACTGTCAGTTATAATCATATGTTTCTCAGCAGCCACATTCATAAATGCTGGTTGCCCAATTCAAAGCTGCCAGCTAGAAATCTTGCCCTTCACCCTTCACGATCTAGTCTTTACTACTCATGAACTCAGGGTACCAGCTTGCTGAAGACCTCCCTAAACACTGAGTAATGGTAAATTTCTGATCTTTTTCAAAAGTGCCTTCAAATAGAGAATATAAGTTTATCTGGCTACCACATTACTAATACATGAATATGAACCTACATAAGTCTCCTCTGTTACTTTTTGTGGGGAGATATTTGCTGGAGTTCAGATTTCAAGTAGATGTATAAGCCATGATAAATTGAGGTTTGCTCCTGCATCGATGGAGGGAGAGTTACTGAACACAAATGGGACCTGGCCTTTCAGTGTATGACAACAAATGGGAATTATAAAACCAAGAAAAAAATTTTAATTGTTTTTTCTTTTTCTTTTTTCCATAAATGAAACTCTAGGAATATCCTGAAGGCCTACTATTAAACTGTTGCTCATGGGACTTCCTCCAGCTAGCCATGTAAACTTGATCTTGAAGTTCTTCCAGTCTTATCATACATATAATTAAGACATTTCCTACACTGTTTTTATATTCATGAGATTTTAGATTTGTTATTTTAGAAATAATTTTGGAGAAACATAACATCTGATTCATGTGTGAGCCATTTATTCAACATGGAACCTTGAGCCTCAGGGACAGACCAGTACTGAAACCCTACAAAGGTCTCCCCACAGAGCGTGGAAGAGAGACAAGTAAACCAATATATTAATGTTTAGAAGTAGATAGCAAAACATTCTTAGGAAAGTTATATTTCAATATAGTCTTGAACTTGAAGGACAGTTAGCAGGTGAGAGGAGGCGAGGTGGGTGCCAGAAATGCAAAAATATGATGATAAACAAGACCAGTTGGTGCTCCGGGAACTGCATTTACCTCTGGAGCCTGGGAGGATGAGGATGAAGAAGGCAATGGTCACAAAGGTCTGTGAAGCTAAGGATATGGGCTTTACATTTTTAGAAAGTCAATTTAACTAGTCTGTTGGAAAAGGCATTGTGTGAAGGGCAGCAATACTGAAAAGAAAGAAATGAATAATGAACGTATTTCAGCAGTGCCCTGAGAGGTAGCCAGCAGAGAGGATGGATAGGTGGTATGAGATTAAAGATGTGGGAATTAGATAGAAAGTAGATTTCAAACAAAGCACTGGATGTGTAAAAGTGGAGGTGACAGAGGGGACTCCAGGGGCCAAGGACATAGTGAATGAGTGGATGGTGGTTCCACCCATACACACATGAATGAAGAAGGCTCATCAGGTGATTAGGAGAGGAAGCAAAAGGAATAGAGTTAATGAGCACATTAGTAGTAGTGCATGTAGTCTGAGGTTGTTATGAGGCACCCAGGTAAAGATGTCAGCTAGGATATTTGGGGATGAGTCTTCAGGTTTTAGAAGAAACCCATGTGGAAGGCATGGATCTTAGACTCCATAGATTAGCAGTCATAGATAAAACAGGGTGCTGATGTGACCTCCCAGAGAAAGGGCAAATCCCCGAGGTGCACAGGCATTCAAGCAGAAAAAGGAGCCCATTGTTTAAGGAACCACAACACTGAGACCTCAAATATTCACACTTAACATGCTATGTGAACCAAAGATGATTTCCTTACAATGAATTGAAAAATTACCCTCTTCTGACTGAGAAATGCCCCTCCTCCAACACACAAAGGATTTTTAACTACAATTCTTGAGACAGTTTAAATCAGTTCTCTTTCACCTGAAAGAAGACCGTCAAATGAAACATACAGTCTTAGTAAAAAATAAGAAATGGGGAAAGGAAGAAAAGGGTAAAGAGGGATGGAAAAATGAAGGGTGGAAATAAACAAAGAGCTTTCAATGATCTCTTTCTACCTTGGCTGCAATAGTGAACTTTGTACAACCATGGCTGGAAAGAGAGAAAATTGTAGTAGACTCAGAAGGTGGAATAAAACTTATTTAAAAAGGTCTTAATGGTCAGGCTGCCCTTAAACTGAAAACTCCACTTGGAAATCCAGTGAAAGAAGTTAGATTTCAAAACAAGAATTTCTAGTAAAGTAGAAAAAACAGTCTAATCTCAGAGGGTGAATAAGATCAGTGGGTAAGAGAAATGCAGGTCTAGTGAACAAGTATTCTATAGTAACTAGGTGTTCTGCTTTCCTTTAAAAATGTGCTATCTATATTGACTTTCTAAAAATATAGTGTTAAACCATTTTCATCATAAGTAGCCCTTTCTAATGCTGTTCCTCAATGTATGTCATCTCAGAAAGAGAGGTGGTCAAGTTTGGCAGTGAGCTACGTCACATGTGTCATAGGTTTATTCCAGGCACTCCTATAGATTGTTGTATTGACTCAATAAATACATGACAAAGCCCTTCACAGGCATTAGAGGAAGCCAGCCACTCAGTACAAGTAGGTAACCATGCATCACAGGCCACAAACAGGAGTAGCATCTTGAGGGTCCCTTACTGTGACAGAAGAATGACCCAAGGGGAAGCCCTGAAACAGCCTTACCTGAGCCAGATGAGACGTGTGGGCATGATATATAGGCGATACTCAAAAAAGTGACCCAAATCTCCATCTTTTTCCATCACCTTTGCCAACCCCAAATAGGCTTTTCAATATAAAATTAGATTAAGGGATGCTAACAAATAAGTATCTAGTCATTATCACCTTATCTCAAATTAATTTATCTATACCCTAAACACCTTGTTTAAGCATTGTGTTGTGGGTCAGATTAAATCTAAACAGGATGCCACCCAGAATGGCAAACTGAGTTGGAGCATTAGAGAACACAGGACCCCAAAAAGGGAGCATGGGGAAAAGGGTAATTCACCAACAGGTGGAAGGGATGCCCTGTGGATAAAGGTAAGCTGCAATCCAGCTCTGCCAACCTCCTGCTATTGGAGAAACCAACCCTCTCCAAGTGAACTGGGTAAAGAGGAGGCATACTGCCTGACCTAAAACAATTTTTTTTAAAAAAAGAATCCATTTATCTGGATGCATTTTATGGTCCTGAATCATTTTTGATCATTTTCCATTGGTCCCAGTAAATGTACAACTTCCGTTCCAATGTCAATACAATTCAAACAGTTTGCACCACTGACATTTTCAGGACAGATCTCGTATAGTCAAGTAGTGAAGCAGCAGCATCACTCTAACATATAACACGGTCATGATTTCTTAAAGAAGAATGTGGTCACCCTGTAATAAACACAAAGAAAAACTGAGCGAGACCAAGGAGCTGCGGTGTTTCCTGGCCAGTGCCGGTGTTCTCCACACAGTGAGGCCCCACCCATGCACATGCTCCGCACTCTCCTCTCCCCGCTCCTCCTGTTCACAAAGGAGGGCAAGGGACCGACTCACTCATTCAGTAAAGGCATGGACGTCCTCCTCTTGCTCTTTTGCACCATGTTGGCCTGATTCCTCAGGGAGATGCGGATCATCGCCGGTGCCAGCCGGCAGGGTTCTCCGTCCACTTGCATGGGGATGGATTTGTAGGTCAGCAGCATGACCTCGCGACACTGGTGCAGCCTTTCCCCATGGCCTCCAACTTGCAGGGCGGCCTGTAGAAACAAGGGTCCAAAAGAAGCAAGGAGTTGGTTCTTAGGAGTTGTTCAGGAAAGCCAGAGACCCCAAGTCCATGCTACAGAAGCAAGACTGTTGATAAACATACAGGCAGTTGTCCACCATGAGTAAAGCAGGAAACCTTGATTAACACAAAGTGAAAAACTGTAAACTTTTGATGAGCTTGACCATGTCTCATCAATAGCCATTTTTCACCTTTACGTGTGTGTGGTTCAGCCTTAATTTTATCATGGGAGTTATTACAAATGTGTTTTTCATCATCTATTCCTATTAAATGAGCAATGTAAGCAGAACAAAAAATATATAAATGAAGGGGATGGATGTAATACAACAACAATAAAATTTAAAAATATATATATATAAATGAATTAAAGCACATAATTTAAGATAATCTTAATCTACAGCTGTAATCTAATCTACAGCTGATCCTTGAACATCATGTGAGTCTACTTACATGCACATTTTTTAAATGAATGTATTGGAAAATTTTTGAAAGATTTTCTTACTACTGTGAGGCAATTGTATCTATTACACTAGGCTACCATAAAACAATCAAATTGCTGCTTATTTGTTATCAATGTATGAATCATTGTATAACTTTCTCCTTTACTTCATGCCTGCATTTTTTATGTCTAGTGTTAGTTATACATACAACATCTAGAGTGTTTTGTATCATATAAGGTAATATTAAGGTAGTTACTAACAGATGATGCAAGCTTACGGTTTTGATAAATATATACAATAATGTAAATGCATTTTCCTTATGATTTTATTAATATCATTTTCTTTTCCAGAGCTTACTTTAAGAACACATTATATAATACATAGGAGGCCTGTCCAGAAAGTATCAAGCCATTTAATTTGAAACTACAGATATTTATTGAAGATGATATTAAGATACAAAAAACATTGTACATAGGAAAAATGATGCCTTAGTCCCCTTCAAAGTAGGCATTTTGGGACCTCACACAGTTCTCCCAATAACCATCAGCTGCCCCATCGTATTTTCCTAAATCTCATCAATAGTCTGAAATCTCTTCCCTTCCAAAGGTGATTTCAGTTTTGGGAAAAGCCAGAATTTGCAGGGCACCATATTTGAGCTGATTTGATGTTTTGCAAAAAAATAAAAACAAAACAAAACAAAGCAAAACTCATGAGATGTGATGCATGAGCCAGCATGTTGTCGTGATGCAACTGCCAATCGCCAGGTGCCCACAGCTGCAGCATTCTGAGTCGGCTAACTAGTTTCCACAGAGGGGCATTCAAACTTGATGCAAAATCTGATGCATATTTGTTGCTCTACTTGCTCAGTCATTTTGAATGCAATGGCCACACAATACACATGCTCACTCAATGGCTGCTGCCCTCACTGACTAGTATAGTGAAATTCTAATTGTTCACACATGTGCATTCCAATCCACTCTCCTTGGCTGCTAGATTACATCAATATCACACAACCTATTCTGTTATATTAACAATGGCTGGATTTTTTCTGGACAGGCCTCATATAACACACAAAATATGTTTTAACCAACTATTAATGTTATCAGTAAGTCTTCCAGTCAACAGTAGGTGATTGATAGTTAAGTTTTGGGGGAGTCAGCAATTATACATGTAGGGATTGGTGCAGGGAGCAATGCAAATATATAATAAACATATC
Organism: Noctilio leporinus; assembly: GCA_004026585.1. Classification (NCBI taxonomy): domain Eukaryota; kingdom Metazoa; phylum Chordata; class Mammalia; order Chiroptera; family Noctilionidae; genus Noctilio; species Noctilio leporinus. The sequence continues at coordinate 54,263 of PVIW01001675.1, read as the reverse complement.
TTAATTATATGTTAAATATATTCACATTTAAGTATGTAGCACATCCTTGGTTAATTTTCAAATTTGGTCAGCTTTTCCTTTTTTATCTAAAACCTTTTCATAAACTATTTTTAATCTGAAATGAAAAATAATCTGAACTTCATTAAAAACATTCTGAAAAATGAAGCAGTTTTGAGGATCAAAATCAAACACAATACGAGTTCAGTTCTGGTATGTATCTCTTGGTGGACACATATTCTCTTGGGTATATACAATGAGTAGACCTTCAATGCCATGTACACTTAACTGAAGTAGATACTGCTAAATAGCTTTCCAATGAAGCTGGATTATAATGCAATTAATTTATACTTATGTAAATTTTTTAAAGGAATCAAATACTAACTCTACTCCCAAATCTAAAAAGTTTACTTAAAAAAAAGAAAAACATGCATACTATCAGTTTTTTTCCATATGAAAAGACTATCATCTCTATGAATAAGAAGAAAACCTTGTTAACAGATTTGTGAAGTCAACTTCCACTTATTTGGTTGCCAGGTATTTGAATTATTTTTGCACATGCATTAATGTGAACAGTAAAACCTGATTATAAACACAAAGGGAAAGAATGGGAGAAAGAAAACATAAAAACTGAAAAGTAAAGAACTTATTGAACACCTCCAATGTCAAAGCATTCAATTATTTCCTTGACACACTTTTTTTTTTCTATTAGTGGGAGAATAAGAAAGCAAAAGTGAATGCGGTGAGAATTTACTAAAATTCCTTTTGGCCCATTACCTAACCTTCTGTTATTCAGCTGAAAGATTTTCTTGGCAGTACTTAAATGATCCATTTAAGTTAAGCTATAGATTTCAGCCACTAACTCATCTCCAGAACTTTTCCCTTATATTTCTCTTGCCTTCTACTTCTCAGCCCGATATTTATCTGACAAAACTGTACCTCTCCATCCACTAAAGAAAATCCCATTTACTTTTTCTTATTCCAATCTTGACTAGGCCTAATGACAAAGATTCAGAACCTACTAGGTAAAAACTTATTCCTCTGAGTTTAACGGGACTAAAAATTGCCTGAATACTTTCCAACCTCTAAGTATCAGAAGGTATACACCGTACTGTAGAGCACATTTAAGCCATGTTCTCAGCCTCACATTAGAACAACAGCAAATACCACAAACATAAGAAGTAAATAGCTGTCCAGGGTAGTCCTACTGGCATTTCAGAACCAATCTAAGATCACTGCACAGGCACAAAAGGAATGATCAGAGTTAGGCTTTTCAGGATAAACACTGCTATTAGTTAGCACAGCCACATTAAATTAATTTTGGAACAAGCTGAAAGTAGTTTTTAAAATACTTATAAGAAATTGTTATTTTTTGTCTCTCAGATTGGCCTAGGCTTCACAGCCTACTAACATCCCACAATTTGCTAGAATAAATCATCTACTGATAATAATACATTGGTTTATGAATGACAGATATTCAACTATCTGTTCAACCTAGCATGTGTTCCTTTTGTGAAAACTTCCAATATGGCCTTTTTGGTAGCTTATGACTAGAGAGGAAACCAAAGACAGCCACTGAGCTCATAGCATCCTTTGCCTTTTATAGCTCTCAGATCACAACTTTCCTTCACCCCTCAGGAATGGCTTCAAACTTTCTGTCTTTCCACACTACACTCCTCCCCAAAGTACTTTTCTCCATCTCCCTTCAAGCTGTGTCCTCCTTACTCCTCAAGCCCTCATTCTGCTTACTATCAGATCCAAAGTATGGACAGTCTTGGGGTGGGGAGGAGAGGAGAAGCAAGGGCGAGTCCTCCTCTCTTTCCCTTCTTACCACGGCTGACAGCCCCTGACTCCCAGCCTCATTCCTGGGAATACTCAAGGCTGGAATCAGTGACCCAGAGAATAAGCAGTGGAGATAGTAAATAATGCTAAAATCTTGGTTGGTTTTATTTTTTTATAACCAATACAGTAATCTTTAAAGACTATGCAACAAAATAATAGAAAACAAAACTATTCTTTATTAAAGAATAAAATGAACAAAAGAGGATAGCTAAAGATATAATGAAGTTTAACAAGGCTGAAAATAAATTATTGTAATCTCATCACACTGTAGCCTCAATGAGAAAAACCATATCATCATCTGAAAGATGTAGGAAAAAATAATAATGTCCAGTGTCTTTTAGGATAGAAAGTTTTGATGGGAAACTAGAAATATAAAGTGACTTTTTAAATATGATAAAAGTTATCAAACACACAGAGAAAATATTATTCAACATAAAGAAAATTTAGAAGCATTCCTTTCAAGAGACAAAGTTATTCACTAGCAACAAAATTTTTCAACATAATATGGAGGTCCTGAAAAATATAATAAGTCAAAGAAAAAAGTCATAGTATAGGTTTCTCTTATAATAATATGGTTTTCTGTATATATAAACATATAATAATATATATTGGAAGGAAACATATCAAAATACTAATATTTAGTTATGAATTATGAGTATGACAGTCATTTTTACTTTTAGTTCTTATACTTGTGTTTATATGATCAAATTAAGCAAACATTTAATGTTACTTTTTCTTTAAAAAAAAAAAAAGATTGTATTATCTGGTACGTATACAACTTCAACCTTAGAATTTCCCCATGTAATTTTCCCCTTTGAATGAACTTATTTTTCTAATTCATAAATATAACAATTAACAAAAAGAAAGTTGTCTATGCTTTCTTTAAAGTTTAGGAGACTGAAATCTTTGGATTTCAACTGCATAGAAAATAAGGTTCCCAATTCCTCAGTCTGAGTAACACTTTGAACTGTCTTGAAAAGTTTTTAAATTATTTTGAAACAGACTCAACATGAAAGGACTTTCACAACAATAATGGTAGAAAATTGTGGCAGAAAAAATACAAATTACAATGTCTGATTATGGCCTGTAGAAACTAAAAAGGTAATCACATTATCAAGCACCCAATGAAGAATCATCTTAATTAGAAGGAATGTGTATCAACCAGTAAAATGAATTGAAGACTTCTGCTTTGAAAATTTCAATTACAAGATGAAGAGCCTGAAAAAAAAGTATTTTGTTTTATTTTTCCATTCCAGGAATTCTATTTTAAATCTTTCTTAAAGTGCCACTCTGAATATTTTAAATACACAAAATACACATGTATACCCAAATAACTACCTTCTTCTGCTCATGTAATCATCTTACACAGATGTATGAGTTTTCAAATAATTCACTTTCTTAGAAATATCATCAATATAATAGTTTCAAGAAATGTGCCGTTAAAAGACTGAAAAAATTATTTCATCTTGAATAAATAAAATACTAATTCTGAGGTAAAATTTGTATAAAAATATAGAACTATATGCCAATATTATTTTGAGGACATAGGAGGTTCAAGACTCTACTATATAGACTATCACATTTAACTCAGCTTTTCCTATGTAGAAATTTTTGTTAACTTGGAAATAATCTGGAGTCACTAGACTCTTGAGATTCAATTGCACATTTGATCCTAGCTAGTATGCAGGTATTATATTATTCATATTATTCATGTGAAGAGTAATTTAAATGTCCCCTTTTCTCTTTAGCAATTCTCATTTACTATTATTTTTTTCCCTTTCTTACTAATAATGGGATGGTAGAAGGGGGACTTGATGGACACACCCTCCCCAAAATAAACAATCTCCACAAACTGGAAGGGATCTCTTGAGTTCCAAACATATATTTCAAATTGTTCCTTTCTCTGTCTCCTTATATGTCTCACGGTGGGGTTTAAATTTAACTTACATAAAACAGAATTCATTTTTGGCAAAATTATTTTTCTTTTATATTTTCTACTTTATTTAATATATTCACCATTTACCTAATGGCCTATGCTAGGCACCCGGATTTATTTATATTACTTTTTCATCCTTCACATTAAAACACTGACATGCAGGTAACTATTTTTCTAAACCACAAACCTGATCCTGTCTCACACCATTTCCCTCAACTTACCTATTAGCAGTTTAAAAACAAAACAAAATGGGCAGAGGCCCTGAACAGACACTTCTCCTAAGAAGACATACAAATGACCAACAGATATGTAAAAAGATCCTCAGCTCCACTGGCTATTAGAGAAGGGCAAATCAAAACTACAATGAGATACCACTTCATACCTGTTATCAACAAAACAAGTAATAATAAGTGTTGGAGAGATTGTGGAGAAAAAGGAACCCTCATTTACTACTGGTAGGAATGTAAATTGGTACAACCACTGTGAAAAACAGTATGGTCATTCCTCAAAAATTAAGACTATAGTTTCCATACCTAGCAGCCCCTCTTCTGGGTGTCTACCCCCAAAATATAAAGACACTTATTAGCAAAGACATATACATCCCTATGTTCATTGCAGAATTATTCATGGTGGGTGGCCAAGACATGGAAACAACCAAAGTATCCTTCTATAGAAGATTGGATAAAGAAGATGTGCTATGTGTATACAATGGAATACTACTCAGCCATAAGAAAAGATGATATACTGTCTTTTTGTGACAACATGGATGGATCTTGAGAATATCATGCTAAGGGAAACAAGTCAGACAGAAAAAGTCAAGAAACATATTATTTTACGCATTTGTGGATATAAAACTGAAAGCAACAAATGAATAAATTGGATAAAAGTCATAGGCATAAGACATCAGAGGGAAAGGGGGTTGGGAGTGTTGAAGGGTAGAGGGCGTCAAGTGTATGGTGAAAAGAGACTTGGCTTTTGGTGGTGAACACACAATGCAATATATCATTGAAGTGTACACTTGAAACATATAATTTTATTAACCAAAGTCACCCCATAAATTTAATTAAAAACTACTATTTCCACCCTATCTCCCTTTCTAGGTCTTTGTTCACCATACAAGAGTCGCTCTGAACCACTATGAGCAGTTCTAGCATGTCAGGCCTGCTAGGACATGGCCATTGGCATTCTCACTCAGAAACCCCTGCCTCCCCTGTGACATCTTTGCTGATGTCCCCTTTTTATAAATTCATCCTCACACCTGCCTAGAATTTGTTACATCAGACTGTGATTGCTTGTTTACTTCTTCATCTATCCCCACAACACTGAACTGTGGGTACCCTGAGAACTGTGGGTTTTCCTTTTAGTTCAGTTCATAACCATTTCACCTAGAAGAGCGTCACTTATGGATTCAACAAAGGGTATGTGGGTTCAACAAATAATTAATGTTGCTATTAAATGAATGAAGCAGTAAGATATTTTAAATAACAAGTATTACTTTGAATTTCCAAAACTCCTATTAATTAGAGACCATTAATATTGGTCATATTTTGCATTCACTGTATGGCCTTTAATGATCCAGCCTCCAGAGTTATACAGCATCACTTCCACTGTGTTCAAAGGGAAGGTACATAGATCCAAACTCTTGATGGGAGTTATGCCCAACATTAAGACCATTCTAAAACCACAGTAACTATCAGAGGATGTTAGTGAGCTAACTTATTATACTGAAAATGCATAAATGAAGAAAAAGATCACTTACTCTGCTTTTCTAATGCAAAGTGTGCAAAGAAGTAACCAAAGAATAGGTGAAGAGAATATTCCCTTTATAGAATATTCTAGTCAATAAATGAGGAAGGATAAAATTAGAATATCACTACTTTTCAACTCCCAATGAATCCTGTAACCAGACATGGATCATCAAAGACTAATTTTTAAAAAGGGAGATAACCAGACATTACCTATCTTATTTTGGAAGGAGAAAACACTACTTACAAAACAGATTTGGGGGAAAATGTCTGATTCATCTAAAACCATCTCTTAACTTGGAAACAGGGAAGAGAGAACATGTTAATTGATACTTCAGGGATGTTACCAGCACAGCTCAGACTCAGGGAAACTTTACAAGATAGTCTGGCTTCTTCAACAGATAGATGGGAAAAAAATATCAGTAGGGACTTATAGAGACTTGACAGTCAGATCAACCAATCACAACAAAAGAATTTTATTTGGATCCTGATTCAAACAGAGCATAAGAAAACAAAAAGCATTGGCAAGACAATTGGAAATTTGAGCACTGAGTAGCTATTTAGTGATATTCAGATGCTACTGTCTTAATTTTTGGGAGAAGATAATGTGATTGTGTTCATAAAAGAAAGGTTTATGTTTTTAAAACACATTTTAAAATCTTTATAGATAAAATGATACTATGTCTTACATTTTCTTCAAAATAATATAAGGTAGGCGGTCATAGATGGGGACAGAAATAAGGCTATCCATGAGCTGACAACTATAGAAGCTAAGTGATGACCCATGAGGGCTCAATATAGTATTATTTAATCTTTGTTTACAGTGAACTTTTCCCATAACAAACTATTCAAGAAGCACGCTTGACTTCCTGAAAACTCCTAGATAAGTTCTCCAATGCACTGCATGACCTGGCCCGGGCCAGCCTTGTCAGCATCCCTGGCCCTTTCCCCCAACATTTACACCATATGAAACTAATTATAGTTAGTACAAACAGAGGACTGTGGTCTCTTGTACTTCCAAATGTATATAAACTTCCCTTTTCACAGAATACTAAGTCCCACTCTTCTTCTCCTGGCAAAATTCATTCATTCTGTCACATTACTCATTGTTAGCCTCAGGCATTAAGCTATCTGCTATGTACTAGAGAAAGAGCATTGGAGTAATGGATAGCTACCATGTGTCTCTTCCAGCCAGTACTCTACTCTCTTTGGTCCTGTGAGGCTGACGCATTCACATTGTGTCAGTGGTTCCCTTGTCCTTTAGCTACTGGTTAGGCTTCTTCAGAGGGAGGGAAGCCCCAGCAGGAGGGTTAGAGAACAAGGAGAGTGAGATTACGATATTTCTGTGCCCAGCTTCCTCCCTGTCAGGATGGCACAGGCTGGCTGCTTCCACTTAGCAAACACTACTCCTATCAGGTGGTCCTTGCCAAATAGTTCTCTTTCTGATACAGGTGACTGCTCATCTGTCTTTGTACCTTCAGCTTGGGAATACAGTGCCATCCATAGTTGCTTCTCATAAACCTAGTGCACAACTTCTAGAGTGCCTTGATTAAACTCTCCTCTCATTACCCAATTTTAGTCTGCCTTCTCTTTCCTGTTAGATGCTAATTAAACAATCATTAAGCAAAAGCAGCCCAAACCCAAAATGACTATAAAAAGAACAAGACACAGATGTGGACTGAAAAGTTATAGAACATAGAGAGTAAAAAACATTTTAGAGAGAGATAGCATGTGCAATGGCCCTGTGGTACAAAAGGAGCAAGGGATGTTCAAAGCTACATTTGACTTCAGAGACTACTGAGGAAGAAAGCAAAGAGGACTGTGGGAAAGGCTAGAGAGTCAAAGAAAAACTCAATCAGGCAGGGCCAAAATTTAAATTTTGGTCCTAAGAGCAATGAGTAAGTGACCAATATTGTCCCTATCCTCCTAAACCTGGGTAAGCAATCGCCATCTCTTAGATAATTACTCCCTGACAGATTTCTACAACACAGCTGGGACTAGGAAGCTCTGGACATGGTACACATTCCATACATGTTCACTGAGCCAGTGAATAAATGAATAAAACACACATGGCTAGGTTTGGAGCACTTTCGGTCACCTCCAAGAATTCCTCCTTGCATATGAACTTCTTGAACTTATTCCTATTTGCTCTTGGCTGAGTCTTCTCCTACAGTGAACGGAAAGATCTTTGGATAGAAAGAGCTGTGTGTGAGCTACAGTCCTTAAAATTAGGTCAATCCCAGACCAATCATTTACACTTACCAACCATTTCATTCTGAAGATGGCAGATTTAACAAACATCACTACCTCAGGTGCCATAGTCACAATAAGTAATTCTGTTAAATCTCAGTGTTTTGAGGCAATTGGAATCCATGAGATGAATTAAAAAGAGGGCTATTTGGGTTTGTTTAAAACAAGAAATACAACCATCTTGCTTTACAGCATAAGGTACAGCACAAACCAAATGCTAACCAACAGTTGCAAGTAGAAGCTTTATTTTATTTTATTTTTTATTTTAAAAAGATTTTATTTATTATTTTTAGAGAGAAGGGAAGGGAGAGAGGCAGAGAGGGAGAGAGACATCAATGTATGGTTACCTTTCACCTGCCTCCAGCTACCATAGAAGCTTTATTTTAATTTGCTTTATAAACTAATAGTGTGGTCTGATTTATACAAGACATAGTAGTAAACATAATTTTTCTTTAGTTTTGTATTATAAAAAGCATAATTTTAATTGTTGTCCTCATCATTCAGTAAGTTGAACTATAGCTAAAACCTGCCTGAAATTACCCTTAAACTATATACATTTATTTTTATTCAAGCAAACAAAATGAAAAAAATGAGGCAATTGCAATACTGTGAAAAGGGAATGTTCATTAATGTTACAAAAATAATGCTGTTCTATAGTGAGGAATTTTGTGATAATGGAGACCCACCCATCTTATGCTTAAAAGGACAAGTTGAAGACAAATGCAAATGAATACTTTCCTTTTCACCTAAAAATATCAACAGCAAAGTTCTGACATCATGCCGGGATATGTCTGTAGTATATGCTTTGTAGTTAACATGAATATTTTGCATTTAATTCTGGTAGAAAATTAATTAGGAAATTTAACAAATAATATCAATTTTTGAAACTCACGTAAATATGCATCAATTTTCTTAGTGACATAAAGAATAAATTTTTGTTCTTGTTTTCCACCAGCAACTCTATATTGCATTAAGTTTATAAATTGATAAGGCAGGGGAGAAAATGATACCAAAGTCACATAGAATGGAAAAAACTCTAACTGTGGCTAAAATACATTTTATTAAATAAAAATTGTATTGCTCACCAAAGAGGCCATAGTGAATCCAATGACTTCAATATAACCATCATCATGGCGCTGAGGTTCAAAATCATGGTGATCCCCTGGGTTCCCCCAGGGCATTGTGCCAGCACAATATCTGCAAAATAAGATTAAAGACAAAATTAAATTTATTCAACTACTCTCATGATTATCACTAGGGATTAACTTATAGTTGGATCCAAGGTTTATTTCACTTAAGAACAATTATTTTGTGTTGGGTGCACACCTTCCAAAGGAAAAGAAAATGGACTGTTCATTTTTTCCAAAATATCAATCTGTGAAAACGAACCATGATTTTACAACAAAAGCATTTCATGATGCCCAACTTTCTCCAAATTCATTATTTATTAACACTTACCACTCTCTGATTCATTTTCATCTGCCTTCTATGATGCGCTATGCATTATCAATAGTAGGTTTCAGCACTTGATTTTGGAGTAAGACATAGACATTCTACTCAGCATCAAAAGGAAGGAGAACTGAGATGGGCAAGCAGTGAATATTATATACATAACTAAGAGAATGAGCACCCACAGCATAAGGAAAAGCTAACTGAAGAAGAAAAAAAAAAAGAGTGAAGGAAGGATTTAAAAAGATATAATATTAGAAAGGCAAGAGGAAATAAAGAAAATTGGAAAAGTGGAGGAACAGGAATCCACAGGGGAGAAGGGAATGGAGCAAGATGAAAAAGAGATATGTCAAATTAAGAGGAAGAAAATTAAAGAAAGCTAATGTTTCCTAAACATTCAGGTCTTCTGCTTAAAACAACTAAAAGGAAAATATTTCTGGATTAGGATTCTAAGTAACTATACTGAGAACTGCCACAAGTAATCAGGAGACTATAATATTGGTTCCTAACCAGAGTTTCACATACAATTCTCATATTCATTAAATTCAGTCTAAATAAAACTTATTTGCAGAGTTTGTGTCTAAGTTGTCTGGTTTGCAAATAACAGAAGGTCACAGATCATCCCTTCCAACATATTGGCTTGGGAGTCTAGACTCCAATTTTATGCCGCTGAGAGAAAGTGCTTATTTTGAGACTAGTTAATCTTAAATACCCCTTTTCTCCGGAGGTATATAATAACACCAAGAGAGCTGACATCCTGGCTAGAAAATCCTACTCTAATTGGTCCTATTTTTTCAAAGCAATCATCTGGCAATGATTTTGAATGAATTCCATACTAAACTCAAGCTGCATGGTTTCCTAACAGCTTTCAGAAAACTGAGACAAGAATTTATTCAAGTCTATCATTCTTGTGGGGAGAGGGGAGATCAGTAATTTGAGAATTGAATTAAAATGTTCCAGTCCAGAAGGGTGCCTGGGGTTCTTAAGGATGGATAAGTATAGACCATGCAAGCTATAGCATGTAAAATTTTTTCCAAATAACAAAAACAAACAAAAAACCTACCACAGAGAATACTAAACAAACCAAGTAGGAGAACAAAATGGTGAGACCTGGGAAATTTTTCCTAAGCGACTGAGATAACCAATTCAACTTGTTAACCAATTTTACTTGTTACTATTTGCCTGGAAATTTTCTATGATAAAAACAGATAACCTCAAGTGAACCTGAGTTCACCTCAAACCAAGGAAACAATATGAACAAAGCTTACCTGGGTATATTTAAAAATACTATACACTGGAACTTCAGTTCCTGAATCTTTGGGGTGAGATCTGTCCCATCACACTAAAATAATCAAAACAGGAAAAGCAAGAGTTTTTATATAATCACAAATCTAAAAAATGATCAAAGATAACTGGGTTGACAGTGATATGTAGCATGATCTTTCTTTCCCTAACCCCAGCTCTGCTTAAGTTAGTGCCTATTACTATAATTGAAATTTTATTCTGGATAGAGCTTTACAAGAGCCAGGAACTATCCTTATTCTTAACTTTAGATTATTATTAGATATTTAGACTTGAAGTGCCAACATTAAAAAATTTAGGAATGCTTAAAACTAAAACAGAATTGATGCTTCAAGTTGAGACAATGACCTGTACCACAGTTATCTGGTTTTAACAGTAGTCATGAGGATAATGATTTATTGTGTTTGGACATTGAGATTCATTTTTATTTTGAAAATGTTGAGAAAACATGCTGAAAATGATTATACCTCAAGCTTTTCAAGATCTATTATAAATTAGCATTATCTCTATTCATAATTTGCTCCTATAAAGTCAACCTCTTACAGATTTTGACTGGTCTGAGATTACCAGCTTTCCTAGAGTCTGGACATTTTCTTTCTTTTCTTTCTTTCTTTTTTTAAAATTGTTGTTCTATTACAGTTGTCCCACTTTTCCCCGCCTTGGTCCCTTTCGCCTCTCCCCTGCTCCCACAGTCAATCTCTGCCCTGTTGTCCCTGTCTGTGGGTCATTCATGTTAGTTCTCCTACCAGACAAACCCTTCCCTTTCTTTCCCTCCACCTCCCCCTAGTCTAGACTTGATGCTGGATCTTAAGGGCCTCAGGCTGACTTGGCCTCAAACTTTTGTGTGTGGCTTCCCTTGCCTTTAGTGGTTTCCTCAAGAGCATCCTCTGACTAATCAAAGAAAAGAAGCTTTTATTTCCCTTTCTAGTTTACCACCAGTGACAAAAGTCCAAAGAGAAAAATTCTATTCAAGACTATAGGCTTCTCAGTGTCAAAGGTATAAAGTCTGCTTTTATATTTGTTCTCTTCACATCCACATCATAGAATTTCCCCATTAGCTGCTCCTGTGGGGACAGCAGTAAAACATGTCAAGCTCTGGGCAAATTTTAAAGATTTCTTTAGGAGGAGTTTTGATATAAGAACAATGATTCTGCTAGCAGTCCAGGGTGTCTCCTTTCCCCAGCTAATCTTAATACAGGGGAAATTTGGGGTAAAGTTGCTACTACCTAAATTTAATAACCATAATTTTGTCAAAATAAAGATGCTCAGAGGTCAATGGGCCATGTGTCTTTCTGTACCTAGCTTTAAGAATATTTACCCAGGCTGGTGTGGCTCAGTGGACTGGCGCCAGCCTACAAACCAAAGGGTTGCTGGTTCAATTCCCAGTCAGGGCACATACCCAGGTTACAAGCCAGGTCTCCAGCCATGTTTCCAGCTGGAGGCAGGTGAAAGGCAACCATACATTGATGTTTCTCTCCCTCTCTTCCTCCCTCCCTTCCCATCTCTCTGAAAATAATAGAATAAAAATCTTTAAAATAAAAAAAGAAGTCAATATTTTAGTTTTCATGAGTCACTATTACTAAAAGATACCACCATATTACATACATAGTTGAATGACAGCATTTATGATATTGTTCTCTGGACTAAACTGTGAGTTTACTCAGGAGCGAGACTAGTCATCTTGTCTCCTCCATCCTAGAAATTAAGACAGTGCTTGACACATAGTTAAATGCTCATAAATAAATGTTTGTTGAATGAAGTTCTATGCGGCCCATTGATTAATCTCAGCCTACAAACTGGTATTTGGGGTTCATTTTTTTGTGGCATACATATTGATATTCAAATGAAATGAGTCAACACATTCAATACTTACAACAACTTTAACATGTTTAGATAGATCTCTAGAGCTTCTCTGTAGAAAATCAGAAAAAGCTGCCTATACCACAAGGAAATAAAAAAAATAAAAACTTAATTACATGGTTATGCTAAATACTTGCTTTGTATTATATAGTTCCTTATGATGCTAAATGATGCAAAAATATAATATGCTGAATCCAAACTAAAGTAGTACGGTGGTTGTCAAGTTGAAATCAAGATCATGGTAGGAAAGTAAAAAAGTAGATATATCCAAGGATCAGCTTGAAAATATATTTTGACTACCTTTCCTGACCTTCTTACTGCTACATTAGAGGCTACCCCAGAGAATGTCTTGCTTCCTCCTCTTTCATTTCTACTCCCTCTATCTTGTGGGATAAATTTAAACCACACTTATTTTTATACCAACATTTTGGAGGCATTTCTTTTTTCTTTCTGACCATTCACCCTCAGGATGTCCTTCAGCAGGAGGAGGAAAAAAATGTGACCCCCTTTAATTTCATATATGAAAACCTTCCAATGCTCTGCCAATTTCTCATCCATAGGTATTACTGACACATAAGGTACCCCTGTGAAAACTACATTCTTGCCCAAGACTTTCCATGCACTTTTCAGTGCGTGGCTTTGATCTTTGTGTTTCACATCACTTATTAGATATCATCCCCTCAGTACAACATGGAGCTTCAGAGCTCTTAAGTTCAAAGATGGTGGACATCAGCTCTATTTGCAAACTAATTTAAGATGTTAAACATTACATACACAGACCTACTTATAGACATCAGAGATGAAATTATTTTTAGTATAATTAGCATCTATATTACCAACAGTTAATGAACATTAAATAATGTATAATGATTATAGAATAAAATAGATACTTACCCCTGCATAGAACATTTTATTTCGAAAACGACTGTTGAATTTCTCTGGATTTGCTTCTGTGGGAGGGAAAGAGTAATTCTGTTATGGAGACCTCAATAACAATAAAGGTAGTGACTTAAACAAGCATCCCTATTCCCACCCCATGCATATCCAATGGGCCCAACAGTTTCATTATCAACCCATGTTGTTAGCCCCAGTGTTGACCATTTTTATGGTCTGGACCTTCTTCAGGATAAATTTGGCTGCTAAATGACATGTTGTTTTTAACTTTTTTTGATCCAAATTTGGTTAGGTACCATTTTCAGTTGTATTAACTTCTGTTTTATGGAATCAGAGGAAAATGAAAATTTTTATTGCTACACAATTTATCATAGGCATATAAGCCCTAATTTTAAGTAAAATCAGATCCAGCTATTGAGCAAGTTTTAATGAAAAATGGAAAATGACATCCGCAGTTCTGGCATGGAACTTTTTCAGGGCACTGACGTCCAAAGCTATTAAATGAATCATATACCAACTATTAACATTGAGTTTTTTAATAATGTATGGTTTGGAAAATACCCACATCTTCATGAGGTTTTCCTATGAGCCTTGAAAACTAAAAAGCTTTTCTTCCTTTAAAGAAAGGTTTTTTTCCTCTCAAGAGATGGAAAATATTCTGTAAGACCCCAAAAGACTAGAATTAAGAAATGAATTGAGATTTTAGTTATTTCACTCATACAGCTTATAAAAACAGTCATCTCAGATGTAATTTAAATAAAAGTTGATTAAATAAGTAATTCTAAAACATAGAGATCTATCAACTCATTAGCATTTAGGGAGGTATCAGAAGGATATCAAATAAAGAAGCAGGAGAGTTGGCCTTGAGTTAGGAAAAGGTGTGAGGTAAATTCCATTATTCTCTCTGCTCTACCCTATACATTCTACTATTGACTCCCAGATTGAGCCTGCTATGACTACATTTCTCCCATTTTTATATCTACCTCACTTAGACCAAGGCTGGCTGGAGCTAAGGACAATACCTGCTAGTGTGAGAGCTGGGCCACTCCCCACAGATGCCAGGCCATCAGAAAGTAGGGAAAAACCTACAAACAGCAGTACTCCCCCATCTGGGTACTAAAAGAAAGGGGCTGAGTGGCTGAGTATGTCTACATGTATGTAGAAATATTGATATGACTTTGAGGAGAACCAAGGAATATGGGCTCCCAACTATATCAATAAAAGGAGGCAACAGAACTGGGAAAGGGCCATTAAGAAGGTAGTATAAGAGCTCTTGTTCCTTAAGGAAGTTGCATCTGTTAATTGGTATGAAGTAAGCCATGAAAGGCCACTGTTAAGAAAGGCCAATAACTTTAAAGTACACCAAGACCCCAAGAGTGGAGGTATCGATGGCTCATGGCTGCATTTCCTAGGTTTCTCGTCCTCTTCCACAAGAGGGTGTGAGACCGTGAGATCCAAACACACGTTGCGTATGACTATGCCATTAACCCATTTACCATCTGACTGGACAACAACATTAATTGTATCAATTTTCTATTTCTGCAAACTTGGCAGCTTAATATGTTAATTGATCTTCTTGCACTCTCTAGGCCGAAAGTCTGGGCTAGTCTCTCCAGGCTCCTCTGCTTAGGATCTTACCAGGCCAAAAACAAATTTATCAGCTTACGGAGCTTTAACTTGGTGGCTCTGGGAAGGATTTACTTCAACGTTCATTCGGGTTATTTCCTTGCATTTATAGGAATGAAGTTCTTTCTCCTTGCTGGCTAAAGTCTACTCTCAACTTCCAGAGGCCTCTTGCATTTTTTGGCTTGTGATGACCCCTCCATTGTCAAAGCCACTGAGTCCCTCTCACATTCTAATCCATCCTACTTCCCCTTCTGCCACTGTTCGACTTCCGGTTCCACTTTCCACCCTTGCTTTTAAGGGCTCATCTTATTACACTGGGCCCACTCAGATAATCTAAAATTTTCTATCTTTAGGCCAGCTAATGATTAATTTTAATAACACTAACAAAGTCTCTTTTGCCATGTAAAATAAGAAGCCAATGAACATGACCCAAATGGCAACTGTCATGGAGGTTAAAATTCTACTTACCATCATCCACCCCTGGCACCCATGTGAAAAATATATCCGCTCCCAAAGGTCTCATCCCATTTTGTCATCAACTCAAAATGCAAAAATCTCATCTAAATCCTATTAGCCCATACTTCCCAAACCCCATCATCTAAATCATCTAAATGATTTGGCTCTGAGTGTAATTCGTTTATAATGATGTTGAGGCTCTGGGTATAATCTACCCTATGATTTAATATATTAATCCTATCCTTATGTACAACACAAAAATATGTGTGCCATCAGAATGGGATCCTAAACCTCACTTTGTCTATAACTGGTCCTGCATATTAGGGAGTTATTTATAAATGTAAATTCAATCCTATGTTTATAAAATTTGATAAGCCATTTGAACCCTAAATAATTCACACATCTTCTATATTCTTACCTTATCTTAAGACTTCAGTTATGTATGTGTAAATGTCCACAATAATGTTGCCATCCTCTATTTAAATTGTATATATATATTTTAAAAACTTTTCTTTTGACATCATTGCCTATTTGGGACAGACATTTCTTTATACTAACATTATCTTCATTTTTCTAACACCATCACAAAAAAACCTTTCATTATGTAATAACTGGTCACCTAACCCATTTTCATCACACGCTGTTGTCCCTCTGTACTTTCCTGTCTGAAATAGCCTCACCTATTACTCACAAGTTACTCTTTGTCCACATCACACCCTGAATTTCCCCTGCTTTTCCCACCCTTCCTGGACATTTTCCTCTGACACCTTCCCTGACAGCAGTCCCACTGAACTCCTCTTATTTGCTGCCTGGACCACTAACCTTGCCCTTACTATATGTGCCTTTCTAGCATTATTTATCTTTCATATATGAGTTCTATCCCTGAATTAAAGCCATGGCTTCTGTAACAAACACTTATAGAGACAGTCATGGGACTTGGCACAAGGACTACTGCGCTATATATCTGAAACTAACAGTAAATAATATTGAATGTACTCTAAATTGTAATTGAAAAAAATCAAAAGAAATGTGTTAAATTATTTTAGATTAGACTAAGTAATACTGATTTGTTTGTTATAGAGAATACACGTACACTATAATCAATTCACAATTATTAATTCCAATGGAAGATTACCATAATTCAGATAAATAAAGCAAAAGATAGTTAAGAGTTTATTATATTCAATAATAAATGATATTCTTTCATAACTGATGAATAAATAAATAAGTAAACAAATGAACAAACAGGACATGGCCTTTGCCCTCCTGGAGTTTAAGTAGGGGAGACAGGTCTGAAAATGAAAAGTAAAATGTCATTTTATAAGTGCTAAAAGAGAACACGTGCACAAGATGAAATGAGTGTCACACATCAAGGAAACTATCAGAAAAGTGTTCAAGAGGCAGGTATACTTGAATCTTGAATGATGAGTAGGTACCACACTGAGGTTCAGGAGGAAAGAAGGTAACAGAAAGAGAATCTCAAATGCAAATAGTGGGAGTTTCTCAAGGGCAAATTGAGCTTGAGCCTCAAGTCTAGCCAAGAGCCTGGAAGTGAGTCCTGTGCATTGATGATAACAATGACATTTAGCACACCATTGCTAACAACACATTTTTAAAGCAGTCTGCCAGGTCTCCAGATGAATTATGAAACATTCATAATCTTTTGAAACATTCATATCTGCATGTGTCTGTGTATTCAGTGAAAACAGTAAATCCTAAATAAAATTTAAATACTGACCCCTCTCAGAGCGGACATAATTGTATGTTCTTGATCTTGTAGCAGAAGGTTCAACTCCTCTGAATAACAATTTTAATGAGGCAGAAAAATTTAAACCTCCAATCTCAGACTAAAAGTTGGATGTGTTTATTATCTTTCATATCCAAAAAAATGACAACCTAATTCATACAGCTGACAGAGTGACACTTAACTCTGCTACCTGATAACCATAATTACTGTTAACATCACTATAGATTAATAGAGTGAAATATTTTCAATGTATGTCCTCAAGCACTATCATAATGCAATAATGATTAAAGTACTGGGCAAGGCTCCAACTGACAATTAAATGACCAATTCTATTACATCTCCAAACTTTATTCAAATGGTTGCACTTTTTGATACCCACACAGCAACAATTCAACCATGCATGGTGTAACCACTTTGAGAAGAATATAAGAAATCATCTCTTTTCCAATCAAATAAAAGTTTACCATCGTTCTGATCAACTATATAAACCCAAATTATTCAAATGTTTGCACTCAATGCAAAGTCAATCAAAATGTTAAGACTCTATTATCTCCTTATTTGATTTTCAACTGGTAATTCTAAAAGCATTTATTTAATTTATGTAGTAATGCCATCAATAAACTGTCTAAAAAATAAATGTCATTTTATTCGTCCCTTCTAAAGGAAATGTAATGTATGTAGTAAATGCTAAAATCTGCATTTGTCCCATATCAATTCATGGGTTCTTTTACATCTATGCCAAGCACTGCTTCTGCATTTAAATTTTTTAAAATTCTGCCTTAGTGAAACTTGTATCTATTTCCCATTTCATGAAGATTGGTTAGCATGATTCCAAATTTAAAGCACTATATATTTTTTGACAGATTCCTAATAGGTTATTCTATCCAAGCTCATTTTTACAATAGCTCTCATGAGGCTTTGAGTCAAACTCCAAGAATTTTATATAAGCAGTACAAGCTTTATCATGAAGTCTCAAACTGTGAGTGGTTGTGTTTGAGAACAGTTTGAAGTCTCAACTATGAGTTTTTTGGCTTGAAAACAGCTACTCGTTACCAACAAAAATAGGTGAATTCAACCCTTATTGAAAATGTGGCCTTGCTATTTTTCTTTTCCTTCTGCAGATGAACTTGAGATTTCTTGACTATCCACATAAGTATATATGAAAAATCCAAATCAACAAAAAACAGTTTTAAAAGTATTAGCTTGAGAAATTATGCTTTTATAATAAATAATGACTGGATTTAATGCAAAAAGAATAGATTAACCAATACTAAGAGGTCAGTCACACCCTTGATCTAGGCATATCAATCAAATCTGGTTGCAATATTTTGTGGATATTTATATTGTGCCATCCGTGTGTCATCATTAGGAATATTGCAGGTATTATTCTTGGGTGACATTAATTCTCCCCTATAAGCTCATCAGTAGCTAGTTTTCCTAAAAGGGTCTGGCTTACCTTCAGGGTAAATATTTATAAACCCATTGCATATTGCATGAAAGCACTTACACTAAGCCTCAGCAATAAACTATTCAAAAATCACTGCTTGGCATTTTTTAATTAATTGCTTTATAATCACACACATTTTAAACTATGTATCTATACATATACACCACAATTTGCCTATTCCTCTCTAAAATGAAATTGCCTCCTAGCTTAAAAAAATATCACTTTTCCACCAGAATTCTCTTCTAATCCCAGTCCTTTCACCTTGATGTCTTTCTCTATTCCCCTCTCAGTCAGAGGCACGGAAATGTCATCATAGTATAAGAAATGTATCAAAATAACTTTCAGATTAATTAAACCAAATATTAAGTTCCCTAGAATGAGCTCATTGTTGGCCACTTACTCATTTAGGCCTCTTCTCAAGCCAGAATGTCTATTTTGGGAGGTTCATGCATTAGTGAATTGTATTACTTTTATAAGTATTGCTAAGAAATTAAAATTTGTATTAGGAAGCCCAGATTGAGGGTCTCCTGAAGAAAATGAGGGAAAAAATAGGTTAATAGATAGAGAAAGAAATTTCAATTTACTTCGTTTACTTCTCCAAATTAACTTTCCTCAAATATAGGAGGGCAACAGGTTACATATGTTGGCTGCACTAATACCCAAGATTAAGTATTAAGATTAATACTTCTCACTAATACCCAAGAATTATCTATTGCAGGGTCATGGGGAGGATGGTGATGTTTTTAATTTGGGTATTTGATATTTGTGATTCTGTTATCAATCAACCTTTCCATTTGTGATTTTTGGGCTAATCAGAGAGAAAGTCCAAACTACGACCTGCTCTCAACACTATAGCTTTTGCTCCTGGCTGGTGGCACAGTGGATAAGGCACCAGCCTGCAAACCCAAAGGTCACTGGTTTGATTTCCAGCCAGGGTACATAACCAGGTTGCAAGTCAGGTCTCCAGCCAGGTCTGTAGCTGGAGGCAGGTGAAAGGCAACCATACATTGATGTCTCTTCCCCTTTTTTCTTTTTTGCTTCTCACCCTTCCCCTCTCTCTAAAGATAATAAATAAAATGTAAAAAAAAAAAAAGCAAAATGCTACTGCTTTCAATAGGCACAGCATTTGACTCTTGAAGCCTCATGAATCCAGCAAGGACTAGTCTAAAAATTGCTGAATTCACGAAAAAAATCGTAAGTTTGAACTTACAGTTTGTATTCTCACTACCTTAATCTTATAGCTCCACTATTGACCTTTAGAATATAGGAATTTCCTCTGCATTATTACTGGAATCTGAACATGTAAATTCCAGCTCTTACTTCCCTGTTTTTCAAATTCTGTTAGTTAGAACCACTTACGTTCTTGCAGAATCTGGAGGAAAATAAGTATAATAATCCTTCATTTGTGACTTTTATCTTGCATATTCTTACTATCATACAGCTTAGCAGTATTTTGGTTACATGTTAACATATTCACAAAGGACTAAGTACAGATATAGTTACAGATACAGGCATAGACAGAGGTGTGTACCATACTCATATTAAAAAACAGAGTTTAATAGAGAAAAAGAGAGATTACGAGAAACCAAGAGGGATTGAAGCTTCAAAGCATGAGGCAAAATCCTCAACTTTCTCAGTTCCCAATGACATAAGAAAGTTTTAATAAAACGTTTATCTACACCATTATTTCTCTTTCAAAAATTCTTCTACTCTCCCAATCCTGACTTCATCTCTATTATTGCTTGAAGTTACCAGTCTGCCTCATTCATGCCCCTCTCTCATCCAGTGAGGATTTCCAGCAATTTCCGAACCTAATCCAAACACCATCACAATCTTTTATTTCAGCCCAAAGCACCCTCCAGAGCCCACTATGGTTCTAAGATGCCTGTTCTCTCCTTGACACACACAGGCAGGATTTTTAGGTTTTGCTACCAAGTTTCAATGGCTCTGGTCATGAAGGATTGCATTATAATTGATGGTTGGAGAAGTTATGAGTGTCTCAGTGACTTTAGTCACTTTTTAAAGAAGCTATATGACTTCTTAGCAGCTCACTAACTTCAAACTTTCTGGTCAAATTTAAAGACTAGCAGTCCTGAGTCCTGGAGCATACATGTGCTCTTATGTCTTCCCATCTTTCAACTCTTAAACAACAATGATGTCAGGGTGGTATTTGTAGTAAGTTCCCATCTCGTCTATGTCCCAGGGTCATCATGGAGGCCACAGTGAAACAGCAGGGCAGCACACTGTCAACTGGTATGCAAGAAGCAAAAAGAGAACATGCAAACCGCCTGCTGGGAACTGCCTCCCTGGGAGATGGGAATGGAACGCTGTCCTCACCTCTGGATTCATGGAACTCCAGTGTAACGTGGGCATCAAATCCAAGGCTGAAGTAATTATTGAAAACATTCAGAGGAAGCTGCAACGAGGAACAAAAGGGAAGGTAAAGTTGTATGTAACCAGGAGGGGAGAGAAATTAAGTGAAAGTCAGACCCTGTCGCTGTGCTGTCCCTGGGAGAGAAGTCAGTCACAACTCCAGGGAGAAGATGTTAACCAGGAAGTAATGGGGATGTTTGAATTGATTCATTAGTCAAAACTCAAATCAGATAATACTCCCAAGAATTATTTATTTATTTATTTATTTTCAATGTATGGTTGCCTTTCACCTGCCTCCAGCTACAGACCTGGCTGGAGACCTGGCTTGCAACCTGGTTATTGTGCCCTGGCTGGAAACTGAACCAGCGACCTTTGGGTTTGCAGGCCAGCACCTTATCCACTGTGCCACCAGCCAGAGCAATTAGCATAGGAAACAAGGGATGCAAATACAAATTATTAAATGAGAATCATTCTCATGGATGTTGTAATAAGAGAACCAGATGAAGCTGAGGGACACACATTGGCAAATTACAGAGAGAGTAACTCACTATTCAAACTTAGAAAGTAAATTCAGTTGTCAGGATCATGTCTGACCTACTTAATTAGTGGTGATATTGTTTTCAAGAATTGTATTCTGCATATTAAGATTGTAACTGAAATTGAATATCTGTTTACTCTTCACCTATTTAAACAAAATTCTTTTGACAAAAGGTATGTAAGCAATAACACAGTGGGACACGTTCAGCTATTCTCAATCTAGAGAAAAAAAGAAATAATATATGTATATATACTTTTACTTATCAGCATTATTCAGATTCCTTTTTTAGCTATTAAGTCTTGTATATTTTATATTAAATTTATTGAGATAACATTGTTTCATAACACTGCAAATATTTCAGGTATACAACTTTACAACATATCTGTACACTCTATTGTATGCTCACCTCGCGAAGTCTAGTCTCCTTCCATAGTCATGTATTTGACTCCCTTTCCCTTCTTCAAACTCTGTATCTTTAATGTGACTGTGATATAAGCAAAGGCAGACATAGAGATGCACATGCAAGCCTTAGCTTTCCTTCCCAGAATCCTCTGGGTCACTGGCTGTCCCTGCGGGCAGCTGAGTAAAAGAGAGAGCCACACAATCTAAAATTCTGAATTAAAACTGCAAAAATTAATGTGATTTTTAAGGCTGCAGTTCAATGCTAAAACAATTAGAAAAGCATGTGGAAACTGTTAGATGGGAAATGCTGATTCTTTCACTTTACCTTCTGCAGTTCAGAGTAGAAGATACACATTAAAGGAAATAGAGGTAGTTTTACCTCAGTTTAGATAATGTTCCCAGATGACGATCACATTTATCCTCCAGATAGAAATGCACTTCTATTAGTAATAAGTGTTTAATACTCAAGAGTCCACAAATAAGTTAATTACAGTGCTTCCTGTGCACCTAGATCAGTACAAGTTTCTAGTTAGTAAAAGCAGCAACCTAGCCCTGAGAAGAGAACAATGAAATGAACCTTGTGCCAAGAAGAGAAAAATGAAATGAGAGGGAGAATGAGAGAGATACATTAGTAGAGAAAGAAAGAAAGTGGGTTGTCTTGGCTTCCAATGGAAATAAAGAATGAACCCCCTCATGGAAGGCCCTGAACCAGAGCTTATAATGATTCAGAGGCCAAGTCAGCACTCAGAAATGGTTACAACCAACTGGAGAACAGGGAGAGAAACTAAACAAATAGAACAAGGCCAAGATCATGTCTCACTTTCCTGGCTTCATATTTGAGACTGTCCAGTTCCTGCACTTAAATAAAATACCAGTCCTTATAATGACAGCAAGGGTTAGTGATCCTGCCAAGAGCACAGATATGCTCGTCTCTACCATTTATGTTCCTTTGGCTGCATTTCTAACTTACGTCTTAGCTTCCACTGATAACTCAGGGGAACATCTGGTCACTGCCCCATAAATAACATCCCCATTTAGTCTGTTATTAAGTTCTTATTCGTATTTTCCAGGAAAAATTGCCCCAATTTCCTACACATCTCTTCAAAAACCCATTTTCGTAGCCCTTTAATTATCTGGATTAATGTTCCCTGGCTGCTCCAAAAAGTCTTTCCATTTCTTGAGCTGTTGGGAAGAGATTTAAATAAAGATTTCAATTGAGAGGCTTAACCATTCCAAGTTTAGAGGTGAAAGGACCTTAACATTTCCATATGGTACACTTCTTTCTACTTCAACTGTTTTCCATCCAATTTCTATATGTCCAATACATTAGAAAGACATATCATATCCCAAGATGATAAGTGCTATTTAAACAACATTGTGACATTATGAACTTAAGATCAACTAAGTAATCATGGTATCTATCATAAACTTTGTAATTGCTGGGTTATGGGTTAGGTGAAAAAAAAAAACATGAAGCAAGGCAAAATATGATTTAATGAATAAGTGAGATGGTCAGTTTGATTGAAAATGCTATCTGGTTCATTCTATTTTTAAGACTAAAACATCCATGAAATCTTGGCCTGGATCAGTGGCATAAATCCAATGTAGCAGTGATGCTGTTTAAGGGACAGATGCCTGGGCCTTAACCCTGCATTCACTTAGTGAGTCTCTGGGACAGGGACTCCTAATCTGCATTGTTTAACAAGTACAACTATGGATTCTTATGCACACAAAAGTTTGAAATCATTATCATAGAGCATAAGTGGAAAGTAATATGGAGGAAGTGGCTCCTTGGCAACCTACCATATTTATCTGAATCGAGGCCAGAGCTCAGAACCAAATGTTCCACAGAAGCTCCATCCTAGCATATTTATAACTGTACCCCTTGGTTTCTCTTGGGTTCAAATAAAAAGTCTATCACTAAAGGAAAAGCATTAAATCAAAACATTTATGTAGGCATCTTCAAGTTCCAAGCAAGTAATAAAATTGGCTTACTTAGTGCTTCCTAAACATTTGGGATGTTTGATTATCACGTCAAAAATCTCAGGAGGTTATCCTGCATTCGAAACACCATGTACCTAATGCTTCAAAATATACAAAGTTTATCTTCTCATAGGTTAAGAGTTTGCAATGAACTTGAAATATTAGAACATGGTACATGTCTTCCTGGTGTGGAAGCTGAGGATGGGGAATAGGGCACAGAGCTCTAGAAGCAGGTAGAAATCTAGGTCTTTAGAAGCCTAAGGAGCAGAATCATTGGGTAGTGTTATATGCATAGCTATGGTAGCCACACAAATTCAAACACTATCCTGTTATCTCATAGGAACAAATCAGGGCATGACTCTCCAGCCATGAGTGTATTTCCTATGACAGATGCCCCAGGGTTCCTTTCTGCTGAAGAAAGAACTCTCTAACCTTGCATACTCCATCTTCAAGTTCTTCTGGAGGCAAGTCTGGGTTTCTTTCCACATGGAGGTTCCAGCGGTCTAGCTGTACAATTGTCCCATCTTCTACTTGGCAAAGGATCTTGGAAACAGGCTCATCAGTATAGCCCTATGGAACCAAAGAACACATCCTTTGGGGTCTGGAGTAACAAATGGTGCAGCCAAAGTTTTTTCATGCAAGGAAGAGCCCCTCTGCCATAGCTCTCTATTTATTCTGTAATTAGCAAGGCTGCAAGAGTTAAGTGTACTATTCTAGACAAGAGTAACAGGTAATGTGCTCAGAAATGCTAACTCTAGCTGGTTTGAGCTGAGGAATAATTTTTGCTGACACCAGGAACCACTAGTTGCTGGTAGGTTTTAGGGTCCATGCAAGATGGCCACTTTTATCAGAGTAAAAACAGAACCCCCAGACCTTCTTCTAAAGGAATCCATGAGATGCACAGGGCAAATATGTGTGGGGGGTGGAGGTGGGGGTTAAAATGGCTGGTTTGTGACAGGGAAACTGCCTCTACTAAGCTTTGTCTGAAATTGGCTCCATAGTAGAAAGGACAGTCAGTTATCTGTATAGCCAAAGTCAGGATGACACTGATCAGAGAAACCAAATGCTAAAAAACATTAAAATAAAATAAAATCCATAGCTTTCCCAAAGTAAAGACGGTAAACCTGAATCAGACTTGCTGTTCTGGCCAGGGCTAAGGGTCAGGCGCAATTCAAGTCTGTGTGATTGGTTGACATGAAGACTTGAGGACAATCCACCCACTGTTTTTTAGCGGAGAGCTCAAAAAGCTCCAGGCATGTGTACTAATCCCCATTTTTTTAATCTCAAATATTCCCTTCTTCTCTAGCTGATTGTAAGTTACCAGATAAAATCGTGGTTCAGAGATACTTTGGTTCTTGACTCTAACTTATTCCTAACTTATGTCTTCCATGAGGACATCTGTGGACCAGGAGACCCTGTTGCTAGACAGCACGGGCAGCCCCTGAGACAGCTCTTACCCCTCCCCAGTTGAGAGTTCGAGCTAGGTCATTCCCAGTGCCCAGAGGAAGGACTCCGACTGGAGGCTGCGGGCTCAGCTGTAGTTCATCCAGAATGGAAAGGATCCAGCCCACCTACAAACAGATTGGGGGCCAGAAGAGGGATAAGAAAGATAGGTAAGTTACAAGGAAGACAGCCTAAGAGGCTTAAAGAGTAAAATAAATGGTTTCCTTTTTCTTTAAAAAACTAATAGTACATCTGGCTGGTGGCACAGTGAATAAGGCCAGCCTGTGAACCCCAAGGTTGCTGGTTCCATTCCCAGCCAAGGCACATAACCAGGTTGCAAGCCAGGTCTCCAGCCAGATCCATAGCTGAAGACAGGCAAAAGGCAACCATGCATTGATGTCTCTCTTCCTCTCTCCCTACCCCTCTCTCTAAAAATAATAAAAATAAAATCTTAAAAATAAAAACAAACAACAACAAAAAATAATAGTACATATTTTAATCCAGCAGCCAGGGAACAGAAAGACCTCTTATCTCAGGCACTTTCAACCTGGCAAGGAGCAAAACTAAATCCATTCCCTGGTCTGTTTAACCAAAGATCTACTTTATAGTTTAAGAGAGCTTATAAAATTTAGTGAAGTGTGTAACATAGGGCACTGGAGGGAATATAGGACTCAGGATCAGACTGGATTTCAGTTCTGGCTCATTTTGGCTCTGTAATCTTGATTGAATTATGTGACCTCACTAAGACTCATTTCCCTGATTTTCAAAATGGAGATAATAATACCTACCTCACAAGATTGTTTATAGAGTAAAATATGTATAAAAAGCCCCTAATATGATGAATGACCCATGTAAGCACCAGTTAAATGGTTACCCTTCATGGTATCATCTTAGAAATTACTAGTGTTTTCCTAAATATCCTTATATCCCCCTTAATGAAACATTATGAAAACATAATTAGGGCTGGACCTGGTACTTACAAGTTTAGGCATAAAATACTTATACACTAGAATCATATTCCTGTTTAATCTTCTAAGATTTAGTTTTATTTTCACTATTTAGAAAAATTATCCCAAATTTGAAAAGAGAGAAAACAGACTTAAATATCTTCCCAATGTTTTCCTAGAGCAGTATTTAACAGGCCTAAGAACCATATAACTACAGGTTAACATGTAGTTTTCTGTCCTGTAGAGAGACAAATGTTGAGAAGATTACATTAAAGGTTATAGTGTCAGTCCTCCAGAGGACATAAACCAATTTGGTCTCAAATTTAGAAAAATTAGTTGAATCCTTTTCCTTTACTTCTCAAAAAAAAAAAAAAAAAATCAGCTTTATTATTTTGTTGGTTCCTTCATTAAAGAGCTAAATAAAACTTTAAATTTTTCAGGGGGACATTGGTTAATAAAATTATCAAGTGTATAATTCTATAGTACATCATCTGTATATTGCATTATAAATAAATTTTAATGTGTATTGATTATATATTTGTGTGTCATGTTTTTAAATTTAAAAAAATTTACTATAACAGTACATTTATTGAACATTATTGCATATAAATAATAGAGCTAAGCAGTTGCAATAAAAAGGTAAATGATCTGGGCTGAGATAGATAAGGTAGAATGCCTGCTCTCAAAGAGTTTATAATGAACAAAAAGAGTGAGCTACTGATTGCTTTCTATGTGCCAGCCCCTGAGCAAAGTTCTCTAATAAAGCGTCTTCTTACACTTCAAAAACAACTCTGTGAGGTAGATATAATTTTCATTTTGTAGATAAGAAAACTGAGACTTGGAAGGTACAATGACCTTCTTAATATCACATCACTTAAGTGGTAGCCGGCATTCAAAATCAAGTATGCCAAACACCAAAGACCAACCTCTTAGCCACTCTGGTTCAGGAAGCCTTTAATTAAAGAACTAAACCCAGCTCTGAGCACAGCCTGGCCATCCTGGAGATGGCATGCACTTTGGGAGTCTTCAGCGCTCACGGAGAAAACTTAGAAATTGCTTATTCAAATTCAGTTAATTTGCACATTCATTAACTGAGTTGCAGAGAGATCATATCATTGACTCAAGACTAAATAAGAAGAAATGGCAGAGTTGGAGTCATGTCAGGTCTACTGACTTCCATCTGATACCTTTTCTATTCTGCACTGATTACTTCCCAGGATAAAAAACTTGCCCATCCACCGTCAAGTCTAAACTGTTAACCTTCGAGAAAGGCTTAGCACAAAGGTTCACCCAATCTGGTAAACCAGAAATCTAGATCTAGACAAGTGTCAAAAGGTCCCTCCATTCCCCCAAGCTGGGCCATTTACTCCTCAACAACACCTTAAGTTCTGACCCAGCATCTCTAGCTCACTGTTTACATGCAATACTAGCAAAGCTTCCAATTGAATACTGAAGTAGAAGGGAAAAAAAGTACAAGATGCTAAAATATGACCGGCAACAGTGCTACATGTTGTTCCTGTGTTGCTGAAAGCATAAACAAAATTAAGTAAAAGGAGGCACCTCTTAATAAAGTACAGAAGGGGTTTAAAGAGCATTAAAAATAATGTGAGGGGTTTAAAGAGCATTAACAACAATGTGAAAACTCAGAAATCCCAACAACCAGGAATCACTGACCACAGATGCAAATAGCCCACAGTAGACCCAGATTCTCCAAAAGGCAATGGAACTAAGTGGAAACCTAATTTAACATCCCACTCAGAGGACGGAAAAGAAGACTGGCTCTTTAAAACTTCTCAGAGATGATCATTTAGCCTCCCCTCTATGGTTTCTACTCACAAATCAGTCCAGTCTCTTTGGGGTACATTTAACTTCAAAACTTTTTCCCCTTATGTTTAGTTGACATAGGCATCCTTTTTTTTTTTTTTTGGTGAAGAGCATGTTGTGAGTTCACTTTCAATATCCCACTTCATTCTAGACTCAACAATGGAAAAAGAAAAATCTTCCTGGGCCAGAAACAAACAAAACACAAAGATGCAAGCAGAGGAAGCCAGGAGAAGCCTTCTGTCTGATGATGAGGATAAGAGTTTGCCCCTTGCTGGCAGGAGGTTGTGAAGGACCCAGGCTCCTTCTTGGCTGAGGAATAAAAAGGATGAAAAACCACCATAGCCTGAGGTCATAGCTCACAGAAAGTTGAGACCTGTTAGGGCTGGAAGAAGAAAGCCTATTTAATAGTGAGCCCAACTTCCCACTAGCTCACTGACAAACCTAAACACCAACATGTCCTCAGGATGGGAGTCTTGGCCACCCAAACAAAAGTAGCCTCAGAGTCTTGGAAACCTTTCAGACTACTAGAGAGGAGCCCTCACTGGTTTGACTCAGTGGGTTGGGCCCTGCTGATAAAGGTCATGGGTTCAATTCCTGGTCAGGGCATATGCCTGGGTTGCAGGTTCTGTCCCCATTCGGGGTGCATATGAGAGACAACTGATCAATGTTCCTCTCACACATTGATGTTTCTCTCCCTCTCTACCTTGCTTCCCCTCTTTCTAAAAATAAATGAAATGAAAAGAAACAAAGAAAGGGAGATGCAAAGAAAAGAGTCTAGAAACGAGCCTGCAAAGAAAAACTTTAAATCACAGAAAGAATACTAATTCACAGCACATTAAACACAAATAATTTTTAAACGACTTTGAAATAAGTGTTCATGCTGCAGAAAGTTGCAATAAAGAAAGAGAATGAAAATAAATACACCTACAACAGCACGAGACATAAATGATGTTGAGTACTAATCCCTGTCTCTCCTTACATGAGCAAAAGTGAATACAAGATCTCAAGGCTCAAACCTGTTCATTGGAGGCCCTCCTTTTCCAATAACCAGGAACCTGTTCCTACTAGCAGTCCAGGCAGCAAGTTCGTGGGCAGGGGCTGTGTTTGGGGGCCTTCACAAGTCCCCAAACCATCTTTACCAGCTTTTCCAGCATCCCTTCAATTAAATGACTTAATGAATTGCAATGCATAGCACTTGCCATATTTTCCACCATAGCTGAAGGAAACTATCCCAACTGGGTGAAATCATTTTCCAGTTTGCAGAGTTCTTTCCTTCCTTTGTGTTAGTAAAAGTGACACTGAAGAATCTGGAATCCTAGCTCCTGGGCTTTGTCCCCAATCAGCCGGGCCAGGCCACCACAGCAGCAGCTGGCCAATGCTGCCACCTCCTGTCCACACTCAGCATCAGCTGACACTAAATGTTTCCCAAGTGCATTTTGAGCACTGTTCTCATTCTGCAATGTACTAACGTTGGAGGCAGCTCAAGGGCGGAGAGAACGATGAATTGACATCTTTGAACAGGACATGCATTGCATTGGTTTATATTCCATGCAGGGAGAAAAATGAAGGATATGCCTACTGAGAAATCAGAGAAAAACAGGGCAACATTTATGAACTCTGAAAGGCAATCAAGAGAGCATTTAACAACCGGATGTCCCTTTGTAATAGGTACACTATGACCCTTCCCTTTGATATGTTAATTTATACTTGCATTAAAGAGTTTAAAAAGTCATTGTATGTTAAAAAGAACTGTTGAAAATCAGCCCTAAAAAAATCAAGTTCAATTGACTCATCACAATGTCTACTACTACTGAGGGGTACCATGTTCTTCCCCCAGAAAGAGAGTGGGGTATATGCATTATGGGCAGGGCTGGAGCAGCAGAGGGGCTCGGAATGATCTGCTTGCCCCTGACAAGTAAAGGGAAACACTACTTTCTTCCCTGCTGCAACTGTGGTGAGGCAGTGCCTTGGGATGCCTCCTGTTTAGGGGGTAACTCACCCACAAGAAATAAGCATGAAGTTAGTGGCTAGAGTCAATTTAATTCCAGGCCTTTGAAAAGACATTAACATGGTTATAGATGGACCTGCTGGTTCAGCCCAGCTCATCAAGGTCAGAGCCAGATAGCTAGGGACCATGTCACACTTTAAGGGGCCACCAGAAAAACAGGGTGCATGCATGTGCCTTTAGTGTCTAGGTTCACTTGCTCTTCCATATTTAAGCTGAGTTGGATGGATGGAGGTGTGGCCAATGAAGGGGGAAAATACCAGCTTACTGCAGGACCACAGAACAACTACTTCTGCTTTATAAACGTGAAGGTTGGAGGTCATTCTTGGGTTAGCTGAGTTTCTGCTCTGTCTGAAGGTGGAAGATGGGACCAGCTCATGCAATACCTGCAACTGCGTGACAACCTCAGGTACACAGAAACCAGTTACAAAGAGACTAACGTGCAGCCCCTGGCCACACACGGTGATTGGGTACTAGAATGTGGCTAATTCATATTGGAGGCATTATAATCATAAAATACATGCCAGATTTCAAAGACAGAGCAGACTGAACATAAAATAGCTCACTAATGATTTTTATATTGACTGCATTTTGAGATACTCTTTTGGATATATTAGGTTAAATAAACTGTATTATAAAGAAATGTGAACACACAATACAGTGTACAGATGATGTGTTGTGCATCTGAAACCTACATTATTTTGTTAATTAGTATTGCTCCAATCAATTCAATAAAAAGGAAAAAATTAATTTCACCTGCTTCTTTTTACTCTTCTTACCTGCCTTCTACAAAACTTAAAATTTAAAAGGTGGCTCACATTATAGTTGTCTTGAATAGCAATGGTCGATATTATTATAGAGTTAGAGCTGTGAAGAAGCTGGGAGATCCAAATGTATATTTTGCAGATCTGGAATGTCTCAAAAGAGATCAGGTAACCCGCCAAAGTTCATAGTGGCAGAGCCTCCTCCTCCACTTCCAAGTGCAATATTGGAAGATACATCATTCTGCCTCCTTGTATGTGTTAGTAACATAAAACTAAACAAATACTGAAGCCTAAGAACTTTTTTTCCAAATTCATGCAACATGTCTACATATTAATACTTTGTACACTTAAACTAATTGTCACTGAGAACCACCAAATCTGACTTTTACATTTGGTCTCAGAATTTAGGTTCCTGCCTTGTTGGTTTTTTTAAAGCAGTTTTCAAAATTAATTAATGGTGACTATATCTTCATCCTAATCAATCAAAAATATTCCATTCTGATGCTCCCTCGAAGCTTTTCACTATACTGACAGAAGCCTGGCAGCCTTTATAGTGACAGGTATATTAAGTAAGGGCTAAATAACTTATGGTAAATATAAACCTGATGCTCTTGATAATTATACTTCACTTCCCTTAAGCCAGTTGTTTTTCTTCATGTGCCCATCAGGATGCCTCTTTTGTACATAAACTCTGCCTCCAGTAAACATTCTAAGTTCCATATGCTAACCTGATAAAATTTAAAATACCAATTACATACCTTGATAAGTATTTCATAAATCCCATGTATCTATCTTTCACCAAAAACCTTATTTTTGCAAAGTAAAATAAAAAGGGGCTGCCTGGTGTTACATAAGGTACCAAATAATCAGTTTTGATTCCGAGCGATTGGACTACAGAGGTCTACTGACAGAAATAATTAGGTCAGGACTGACAGAGGTCAATACTGACAGTTCAAAGATATGCATCAACTCAGGAATGGATACACTGCTTTTATTGTAGGCATTGCCTGCTGCAAGGGACCCAAGTACAAATGCCCAGCGCATTTGGGAGTTACATGAAAGGATGTGAGAACTGAAGTTAGGAACATTAATAAGGTTCCTAAGAGAAAAAAGAAAAAAAAAATCTACAACACAAAAGTTATATTTAAGCCTTGTGAAATACCTGTTAATTATACTATACTTAAAGAAGAAGTGCCAGAAAAAGTAAGATAAGAAAAGTAGGAGAACCAAATAGTCTATAAGTCAGGAAGAATATTATTGCTATTCATAGCAATTCAATACTGGAATTGGATCTCGTCATCAGGACTCATTAGTAATGCACCAAGCTCCACTTACTCATCATTCTGGGTTTAGTCCCAGACACTCTATTGAGACTGTTTTATTGAAAACCACCAGTTAACTTCCCTGTCTCCAAATGCAATGATAATTCTTCAGTTTCTTCTTAAGGATACAGCCACTCCCTCTTTTTGAGATGCCTGTTTTGGCTTATTTTCTTGACAGAATAGATTACCTTCTACTTCTACTTTTCATTTTCATTTTGAACTTTGGCTCAAACTCCATAATTATAGGTATTTCACAAGTGTCTGAACATGGCAGTCTTCTCTTTTCCTGTATACTTTGAAATCCCATGTTTTTAAATACTTACCTCATTTCAGAGAATGCCTCAACACCATAGAACCTATAACAGTGCTTCCCTGAATGTGTCTTCCAAGCAGAAGAAAGAAAAAAGGAATCAGCATGGCGGGTAGGCACAGGTGACTGGGGTTCAATGGGTGATAGGGAAATTTGGACTCAATTCATGAGGAAGCCCGAGATATGAAGATGGAATAGGCAGCTGATGTGGACTCAGGGTTACAGTCACTTAAGAAAGAGGAAGAACTATGAATCCAGGACACTAGGCATATCCTCAATTTGTCTGCTGTTGTCATTGTGACTAAGAGGAGAAAAGATGTGAGTAGGAAGCTGGGAACATATAGGGAGGCAAGTAGATTTCATAATAAGGAAGATAACTATAGTAAAGGATGAGTTTATCCTTTTATTAAAGATAACTAACTAGGAGATTGCTGGGCTAGAAAAAAGACTCTGTGTGTAAATTTCATTAATATAATTATTATATATCAATTTAATTAATAATACATATTTCTCCAAAGAGACTTGTTTGGACCAAATTCTTACTAAAGAAAGTTGGGAAAATTCTACATTATCATATCTACACTACAATAGATTAAAATTAAATTGGTATTGTGAGAGAAAATAATTCCATGGTCAAATAATTTTGGAAAACACTGGGTTAAACATAGTGAAATAAGTTTGGCTTCCTTGCCCTGAGACTTAATAATAAATTTAATAAGCTAATAATGTTTATTGCAACTCTCTAAGAATGGCAAAAACTATTGTCACACACACACAAAAATGTTTTCCTTTCACAGAGTATCTTAAAGGACCAGTGGAATCACTTCTTTTTTTTCCCAATTTCATTTATTGGTTTATTATGTGCATCCAATATCGCATTAAGGGCTCATGTTCTAGGAGAGGTAAAATTAGAAGATTTCATTGCTACTTTGAGAAAAAGATTCTAATTAGAGAAATTAGAGAAAAGTCATAGGTAGTTCATAATAAAAGCTTGAGTCCTGTGAGAGCTGACCCCAACTCCAGAGTAAAAGGACACTGGATAACAGAATCAACACATCGTGATTCTCCCTCCATTCTTTGCTAAATATATCAACATAAATAGAGGGCAAATGGAAAAATAGATGAGACATAGAAACAGAAGAAAACATACCCATGACATTAAATTTCAGCCCAATTCCATCTTTTCTTCAAAAATGACTACAAATGGAACCAAGCAATGATCTTTAAGGCACACCAATGTCAGCCAATATTTGAAGTTTTATATCTGCTGGGAAAAGTTGCAATAATTCAATTGTGTACACATACTTCCCCTTAACTGTTGTGACCAATTATTAAGAACATGTTCAATAGGTCAGTTTGTACTTTTAAAAGAACTTAGTCATCTATAGTCTTCATCTGGATGATCTGACCACATCCTTACCTCGTGCAATAGGAAAGGGTATAGCAGAGTTGAAAGAGTGACACAATTTAGAAAGATTGAGCTTGAATTTGTGAAGATAAGAACAAAGTCCTCTTTAACTGAGGGGCAATGATTCCCATAAGAGACCTGTGATGTTTTAGGGGAGTGGAAAGACTGTGAGGTGGGGATGAATGAAGAGAACCATCATAAGGAAAACAACAGAAAGGTGGAAGAACTAAAATTGAGAACCAGATTCTCTTTCAAAGACCTACCGTTCCATCCCCGCCGCAGGCCAGGATGCGCAGATTCGGTACTTTCCTATACAACTCAAGCCTGCAGAGAAAACAGATGAAACAGTGACCAGAAGGGCACATCACTGGCCACAGCACAGAGAAAATACATGGCAAAACAGGGGCAGAGTGTCCCTTGGAGAAAATGTACAATCATGAGGATAATACCAAGGAATCACAAGAGGACTGACTCCAACAATTAGATCAGAGGTTAGCAGCAAACATTCATTTTATTTTATTTTAGAGAAGGGGGAGGGAGGGAGAAAGAGGGGAAGAGAAATATCAATGTGTGAGAGATACATGGATCAGTTGCCTCTCACATGTTCCCCAACTGGGGACTCAGCCTGCAACCTAGGCATGTGCCCTGACGAGGAATTGAACCAGTGACCCTTTGGTTCACAGGCCAGCGCTCAATCCACTAAGCCACACCAGCCAGGGCACAAACATCGTTTTTAAATAGCCAACCCTGGAGGGGAATTTTAGGATGTCCCAGAGTACTCTATCCCATAATTCCTATTAATGTTCAGCTCACATTATTTTCCTCATTGGCTTTGACTTCCTTTCTTCTTTTTCTTTTCCCATCACTGTCCTCTCTCCTTTCTCATAGAAAATCCTCATCAATTGGCAGTCAATAGGCCTTATATATCTCCCCTTTATCTTTTATTAGCTTTTTGTGGATATAGTTATGTTTTCAAACCTAAACTTCCCACTCTTCATCTTAGGAAAATTTTTTCAGAGAGGTTGGGGGGAGACCCCCCACTGGCACTATGCCTGCACCCTCATTTACAACTACCTCTTAACTCACTAACAGTCACATCCCATTTGTATGCCTCAGTCCAAAGAGGGAAGATTCATAAATTTTTCTTTATTTTTAAATTTGGCTGTCTAAAATTAATGGTTCATATCCGCACTTAAGAAAATACGGTGGTACCGCTTCTGTCTCCTAAAATGTTTGCCTAAGTAAAGCTGTCAATGGCTCTGTTCTAGAAAACATCACTTACTTAAATCATATTTTTTGAAAACATTTCACATCCTGCCATGTCCTTTATGTTGATCTATGAAGTGTGTGCCTAAAGTCTAACTAAAGTGTCACAATCTTAAGAAAAGTAAGCATCTGAAAGGGTAGGACAGAAGGCAGGGCACCGGATTTGTCCTAGTATATCCAACTACAGAAAAAGACAGAAGCCCTGGGTGGTAGCACAGTGGTTACGGCACCCGCCTGCGAACCCAAAGGTTGTAGGTTCGATTCCCCAGCCAGGGCACATAACAAGGTTGCAAACTAGGTCTCCAGTCAGGTCTATGGCTGGAGGCAGGTGAAATGCAACCATACATTGATGTCTCTCTACCTCTCTCCCTTCCCCTCTTTCTAAAAATAATGAAATAAAATCTTAAAAAAGAAAAAACCTTAAAAAAAAAATAAGGCTACAGACAAAATTTTTTTAAAAAAGAAAAAGACAGAGAAGTCTCATAGCACCCTCTAGTGGCAGAAATGTTCATAGATTAAAAGAATGTCAGCAGAAATTAATTTTTATATTTGATGTTCTCCTGAATGCTTCAATCCATATAATTATCCTTTCCTACAGGAATACTGTCTCTCTAGAAATTATCTAAGCCAATATTTTATAGGGTACAAACTTTATAACAGTGTTATCAAAAAGCAAAATAATATCATTTGCTACAACTGAAAGCTGCTGTAAATCTGGCAGAAATAAGATACATGTCAGCCACATCTAGACTTGATTTTTAACACTTCTAACAAAAGCAGAGCATAGCATTTCTGAGAAGCTCAGAAAAGGGATTGAGCAGGAATTAAAATGTCACCCCCACTATGATGTGTCTTGCAGATAGACACAGATATGCACACAGAACCTCTAATCCAAATATAGGAATACGTTCTTAAACAGATATGGCCACTGTCCACAAAGACACACCACATTTCCATCAATGTACACTTCTAAAGTTGCACACGCACAAACAGCCAAGGGATGGGTCTTTTCTTAGTTCCCAGACTTGCTCATAACCTACAGTTGCACATTTGTATGCAGCAAACACACCAGAAATAACAACCAAGATGTGTTTTGAAGGGATCTACCCAGTGAAGAGCACAAGAGGAAATGTCAGGTAGAGTTTTAAAAGGACAGCACAGATGAGAAAGTGGATGAGAGATGGTTAGAAAATATTTCACAAGGGCACCGAACAACATCAGAGCAGGAAGTCCTTCTCACTTGCCTAAAAGAGTACGGACCCTGGAGGGTATTTCCAGACTTACGCATCTTTCGGCCCCTCCTGAGAAAGATCAAAGACTTGCCGTGGATTCAGGTACCACATGAACATCTGCAGGACTTTAGTTCCCTGTAAGGGGGGGTGGGGATGGGGGAGACAATAACAAGAAGAAATTTCCAAATATTAGCTGCTTATTTAAAAATAATAAATCTTATCATCTAAAATAATACCTAATTATAAACAGACCAGGGCAGTTTATGTAAAGTAAAGTTAAGTAAAGTCATGGTCTTCGGCCAGTGCCCAGGTTGGACTTCGTTCAGCCTCTCCTGTGTAGCTCAGGCAGTTCCTTAATACCATCAAGCCCAGCTCCCTCCCCTTTAGTGTGGAGCCTAGAACGCCTGGTTCACAGCTTCGTTTCAAGCTTTACATGCAATGTTTGAGGGGCACTCACAGGGTTCAGCATGCAGTAAGTGCTTAACGAACAGTATCTATTAGTTTTACCATCATTATTTAGTGTCTGAAAATCCATGCAGGAAGGTTATTCGTCAGTCTCTGTAATTTAACATTAATTTTTACTTTAACGTGCAGATTACCACTGTCTTTGCAGAATATGAAATAGGGACAGTATGAAGCAAGTAGGGCTTGATTGAAAAAATTTTTTAACCAAAGGAAAAGTATCACAGGTTCCCCTGTGTATTATTTATAACACACATGTATAACATGTCCAGTTAGTGGTATCAAATCTTACTTTGACTTTTTTTTTCAGTTTCCATGTCTACATCTCATTGTCCAAACCAAACATTTCTCTCACACGTGAATGTTTTAAGTAAATGTGTCATTTACAGAAATGATTATCATGGCAAATACAAGGCAGTTCTGAAGATCATTTCTGAAAGTAAATTGAGCAAAGAAGTGAAGGATTTTTTTTATTAAGTAGCATCCAACAATCTTTAAAAATGGCTAAGGTGCCTCATTTAGGCCATTATCAACCACAGCAAATAATACTTGATCAGTAGGCAGAGTTTGTTGTTTATAATTACAGTTCCTTTATTAGAAATCACAATTGCTCTTTCTCAAAATAACCCTAAAATTTTATTACCTACTGTGCTGTATTTGAGGGCTATCCTAATATGATAGAAGTAGCACAATATTTGAGTTAAAAATAACTTGGGTGTGCTGAGTTATCACAAGCATTTAATATCTTGCAGAAGTTCAGTACATATTTAATAAAATAGGAGGGCAATGTGTACTTCCCAGGGTAATTATGAGAATTAAAGGAATCAGTAATAGTTATGTACCTAGCACAATATATAGCACAAAATAGACCTTTTCTAAATTGTAGTCACTTTCTTTTTTGCTCCTTGTTACTCTATTCATTAAATTACACTCCTGGGTGTGAGGACTAATGTATAGTTTATGATTATCACACTGGTACACCAGTTGTTACAGAGGCCAATGCAAGTCTTTCGTTCGCCATTTCATCCAAACCTCTAATTTAAAAGTTCTGCTTCATCATGCGCTTGTTATAAATTTAGCAATAATGCTCTATCCTTAACTGTTACAACTATCCTATAGTTTCATTAAAGGACATATTTCATCTCCTATAAAATTCAGACATAAATTTAGATGCATAATACTACCTAAATACTGGGTTATTTTCTTTATTCCCACACTGAGCGTTGGTATTAAGCTAATTGGGGATTATCAAGTAATCTTTTATGTTTAAGTCATTTTAACAACAAATCAATTTATTAAAAATTTCTAAATGCCCCAAAATTAAGTTTTTGGCTTTTGATTTCTAGAGTAATATGAATTGTTGATGTTAAGTATTCCTTGCCACCTTGGGCTACTGGGCAGTGCACTTCTCAATTTCAGCTTCCTCAGCTATCCATACAATACTAGGTGATTAACAGCTTTGGAGAAATAGAAATACAAAGCATTAGAGGTTATTTCCTTAACCTACAATTTTTCTAGAAGGCTTGAGTGACACTTTTCCCCCCCTTATTTTCAATTTGTGTTTGCTAGAACACTTGAGTATCCTGATTCATACTTTAGAGGGAAGGGGTGTGAACGAAGCTGGCGAATTTCGCACTGCACACCTGCAGGGGGCGCTACTGGCATCACACCCTGGGAGAATACCTGCTGCAGTTGTGCAGGGAAAACTTGCAGAGCCATTCATTACATCAGTCATTTTATATTTCTTCTTTCTAAGAGTAATCTGTCTAGAACATAATCATTAGCAAAAAAAAATTTTAGAGGTATGTCTGAATGAAAGCACTGTATTGTTTTAAATCAGTCCTGGTAGGAGAGTGAAAAGGTGTAACACACACTTAAATCAATTCTATTAACTCTGCTGTTCCCTCTATATAAGCTACTTTAGGGCTTTAGTAGAGATGATTCATTCAATAGAACTGAATGGTTTGACAAACACTAATTCACCAGCATGAGTCACTTCTTTTAAATACACTTGGTCGTTTACACAACTGTCATGCACTAACAAGTGTCTGTGTGCCAAATGCAAAAGCAGCAACTCTTTGGGGAGAGTCTAGTTTTCTCTAAATGAAAAAGTAGCTTACAAGTTAATTCCCATACACTCTGGAGAGGGTTCTTATACATTACAGTTGTAGATGTAATTCCTCATTGTCCACAGAGCTTTTGAAGGTACTGTGAGATTGGGTGTTTTTTTGGAGTGATCAAACTGTTTTTTTCCAGCTCTGGGTGTTGAGGAACAGAGTACAGGAGGAGAAAACAACTTCCCAGAAAATAGATTGTTCTAGAGGGAAATAAACAGGATTCACCTGTTTGTTCACCCACTATGTATGAGGTAGTTTTACAGGAAGGAACAGAAAGATGGACTAGACAGAGAAAATACTGCCCTCAAGAGGAAGTTTTGCATGTTGCTCATAAAATAAGATAAAATACTTTGGGGGTATGGAGAAGCAATTACAGATGGGTCTCCTCAAACAGCACATCAATCTTCCCCAAAGCACTGTAACTCTCATGTTAGCGGAAGCCTTTGGGTATGTTTACTCAGCAAGCCTGCTCACGGAGCCATCATCACAGGTATTATTTCAGAGTTATGATCAAGATTCTGGAAAGACCTGCCCACAGAATAAGAAAGACCTTAAGGAAGATAAAATGGAGCGACCTTCTATCTTTTCTTAGGGGTTGGTCTAAACATCCAACCCCTAAGAAATACCTAAAAGCACCTATTCAGCTCCCACTCTGTGCCCATGTGCACAGCTAGGAGCTCAGGAAGAGGACAATACGATAAATTAGCTCATTAAGGATGGTAAATGCTATGGTAAGAGATGCCATGCTAAGCAACATGAATGTCAAAAGAGATGCTCTAAGCTCAAATTTGGGGATTAGATGAAGGCTTCCTAGAGATGGTACTTGGGCTTTGTCTTAAAAGATGAGTAGAGAAAGAAGGTTTAGGATGAAGATAGCAAGACACACCATAGAAAAACTACATTCCATTCAGTCTTTGAATCATGAAGCAGGAGTGGCAGGAGGCCAACATGAGTTGTACGCTAGGGCTTGTCTGCTGAGGGGCTTGGGCTTATTTTACAAAAGATACGAGTCACTGCAATGTTTCAATTAGGGAAGCTGGACTCCCATTTGGATACACTCATCTGGCTATGGACAAAGCAACTAGACATCCAGATTCTAGACCTTTCAAAGGGGCTAGATGACTTGGTTTGGGTTTTGGCCACTACTATGGACTAAAGCAAGGTGTTCCTCCAAAATTTATATGGTGAAATTCTAACCCTCAACCTGATGGTATTAGGAGGCAGAGCCTGTGGGAGAAGCCAACAAAGAGTTCCGTCCCTCTACTGCCAAGTGAAGACACAAAAGAGATGACTACGGCAGCCTAAGAACCAGGAAGCAAATTCTCACCAGACACCAAGTTGGCAGGTGCCTTGACCTTGGACTTCCCAGCCACTAGAATTGTGAAAAATAAATTTCTGTTGTTTATCATCTACCAGTCTATGGTATTCTGTTATAGCAACCTGAATGGATTAAGACAGCTGCCCTGGTATTTCCACAAATACTGTGACTTAGAAAAAGGGATATTCCACAGTTGCCTCATTTGGTTGTTTAAATCCCATCTGTTGAGGGTGGCTTGACAAGGAGGTCTCAAGACTGAATTCTGACATGCACTGTCATCAGCTGATTGCCCTTCTACCCTCATCCCCACCTTTTCTATGCTGTAAGAGACTAAAATTTTATCTCAACACAATGATTCTTGCTTTATCCCCAGCTTGAGCATTGAAAAAAATAACATCTTCATTGAAGTTACTTGAGTATTTAAGAAGTTCAGGGACTCAAATATTTGAAGTTATTTATATTTTCTGTCTCCTCATTCTCCCCACCTTGGGTGGCTTGCCTTTGACTTAGGAGGAAGGGCCCAGTCTGGGAAAGGCTGTCCACAGATGTTGTTGTGAACTGGGTCAGGATGAGCTTTTATCTACAGATTGAACACACCTTCCTCTATCCCCTATGAATAAGATCTTTGGGAACTCAGATCTAGGATCCAACTCATGCCACACCCCAGCACTAGGACTTCACTTTGAACAGTTGGGAATCCAGGGTCTGGAGCCCTTAACTCTCAGGACAGCCTAGCTAGCTAGAATCACTCCAGTGGTCAGAACACGTGCTTGACCCTGAACTTACAGCCCATGTCACTGGAAGATGAAATTCATGAGAGCATGAGGGAGAGGCAGTGTGAATGCAGGAAACATCAGGAGGTCTCAGAAGGGCCTCTAAGACTCAGTTAGAAGGGTGGTAGCAAGTCAGAGGCATCCAAAAGCTAGTAAGTTTTGCAGTTAAAGCAAAGATGAGCATAAGAGAGGGTGCTTATCTCTGGAGCCCTTGGGTTTCCGTGCATAAGAGTGATTACACCAGTCATCTTCCCTGTGCTACCTCTTCTCCACAGGAGACACTCAGAGTGGATATTGTCCCTGTTTCCAGTGCCTGCTCCCTCAAATAATTCAGATCCCAGCAATAACAGCAGTGCCGCCACCTTTAAATCTTTGCAAAAATCCAGTATATTCTCCACCCTAAGGGTTAGGAAACAGAGAAAATTATTGTGAAGTACCTGTCTAAAAGATGGATTGTTTAAAAGACAACACAGAAGCAGCCCCTTTATGTAGTCATCTCAATATATTTAGGTAAAGCCTTGTAAATTTTCTGTCCACACCTAAAAATACTGTAGAAAGGGGGGAAAAAAGTTGTTGGTATTTTTACTTGCCAGAAGGGGGCGCTGCAGTCTAGTTATTTAAAGAACAGAAGACTCAAGGGTTGAACCTTAGAAGCCTAAGCTTCAGAAAAACAGAAGAGAGGGTAATGTTCTACATGGAGAAGCAGATGAGCAGAATAAGTCAGTCATTAAGAGGCGGGAATCAGGATTTAACAACAACACAGTATTTCTGTATTGACTCCAGTAAGCCCCTGCTGATCAGTGTGATCTCAGCAGCAGCAACAGCGCTACCTGGAAGAACTTTAGGGCCACCCCCTGACTCCAAGTCAGAAGCTGCATTTTAACGTGATCCCCGAGCGATTCACATGCACATTCAAGCCTGATTCTCAATATTGGCTAGGCAAGAAAATAAACTGGGTACTGTACACTGGCTAAGAAATTCTACTCTCTGTGGGTGATAAGATATATGAATACTTTTCCTGTTACTTTTTCAAAGAACTGTTTTTTCTAGACTTTTTTTATAACTAAGTTCTAGCCCTGGCTGGTGTGGCTCAGTAGATTGAGTGCCAGCCTGCGAGCCAAAGTGTTGCCAGTTCAATTCCCAGTCAGGGCACACGCCTGGGTTGATTTCCCAGGTGGGTGTTTAAGAGAGGCAAATGATCAATGCATCTCTTGCACATGTTTCCCTCCTTTTTCCCCTCCCTTTCCCTCCCTCTAAAAAATAAATAAAATCTAAAAGAAAGAAAGAAAGAAAGAAAGAAAGAAAGAAAGAAAGAAAGAGAAAGAAAGAAAGAAATCCTACTCTCACAGCTTCTCATTTAATTAGTGTGGGGTAGGTAAGATATCACTCATTTTTAAAAGCTGCCCAGGTTATTTTTCTGTGCAGCCAAGGGTGGAGAACCCTCTGACTCCATTTTAGGGCTGAATTTATCTACCCTACTCTGCATCGTGGCAGGGTTGTTACAGCCACAGCTCAGGAAATGGCTAGCTCTAACAGAGGAGTTAGGTCATCTGGAGCATGAGTTTTTCCCACTCACTGCCATCTGCGCGTCAAGCTGAGCCATCCTCACAGAAGATGGAACCATTCAGCCGGAGGTCAGTTTGAATTTTCCTGCTGTACATAGGTGTTCGGATTTCTTTAGAGCTTTCTCAACATTTCACATGTGCTGGGAAACAATGTTCTTCGTATGTATTAGTATGTATAAGTAAAGAATCTTATTTTATATAGGAAGTACATAGAAACTTAAAGTTATGCAATATTCATGTTTACTTGGTTAGCCACAATGCTGAGAATCCTAGACATTCTAAAAGTAACATCATTTGGGCAACACATTCACAAGCCAAAATGCATAAAAGAACATCAAAGTCATTAAGATTTTTGTCTCCAATAATAGAATTAGAACAAAAAAAATTTTTAATATCTCCCTGTGACCTCAAGTTCCTCAAATACATCTCAACCTCTTTCCCAATAATTCTTTCATTTATTGAATGTTCATCAATAACAAAGCTACTGTTAGATAATCTGCTATAAATTTTGATGCCTTACTTCCCTTTATGTATTCTATTCATTCATCTATCTATCCATCTATCTGTCCATCCACACATCCGTTAGTCCATCTGCCCACCCACTCACTCACCAGCCAGCCAGCCATTCATCCATTAACCATCCATCCACCTATCCACTCATCAATCCATCTATCCAATTTATCCTTGAGTTTATATGAACAGCTTCCTGGCTTACTTTACACATATTCTCAATGGGTCAAATTAGTCTTCCTTAAAAAAATGCTTTCATCATATTACTCTGTTGTTCAAAATATAAAATATTTTTAAAATACAAAAGAAAACTTTAAATAGTGAACAACTCCTCCATGGTACAAATCCAAAATCCTTAGCCAAGTTTTAAGGCACTAGTCCAAGTTCATTGTAACCTTCACCTAACCACATTTCTAATAATATGCATGCTCCACTCACCACATTGTCCTCAAACAATTTTCATTATGACAATCTTTCCTCTCTTAATATTGTTTATTATACAATAATTTATTCATTACTATGTGCCATGTGCAAGAGATCACAGGTTCAAAGGTTCAGCCCCTGGTACATATTAGAGAGCCTGCATCTTACCAGCACAGACACACAGAGCACGCTTATGTTGCCATTCACAGAGTACCAAGGGCTATGGGAACAAATCAATTCTGAAAGGTGATCAGAAAGGTGATCTTGAGCCTTAAAAGATGAACAGGAATTTGTGACAGCAGACAGAAGGAAAGGTCATCGCTCCAATTTTTTGCTCCTCTGCATGACTAAGTACTGTCCATCTTCTATTCCAGCTGCTTCCAGGACACTGTTCCCTTCTCAATCCTGAACCACTAAGCTTCCACAGCACTGGTGGTCTAATCCCTTCCATTTAGAACTC
This sequence comes from Noctilio leporinus, assembly GCA_004026585.1. Classification (NCBI taxonomy): domain Eukaryota; kingdom Metazoa; phylum Chordata; class Mammalia; order Chiroptera; family Noctilionidae; genus Noctilio; species Noctilio leporinus. Next base: position 10,267 of record PVIW01001675.1, on the reverse strand, counting down.
AAACATCGTTCATTTTGCTTTACTTATTCTTCCCATTTGCCCCTTTTCTGTCATTCACAAATGAGATCCTTAGAAAAATGACTTAAGTTTCCTTGGGCTCTTTTGTATCCAGTGAAATAGGAAGGTTCATCAGATCATCTCTCAAGTCCCTGTCATTAATGATTTACACAGAGCAGCTCCTGTTTTTACTGGATGGACATTCCTCAAAGGCAGGGATTGCCCACAAGTTCCCATGCACCCTAGATGAAAAGCTTATACTGGTCTCACAAGAGCATTTTACACAATAGCTGTCATAATAAAATGTATTTGGCTTGTGGTGCTCAGGGGGCCAGAATCACGGGGTAAATAACATGAGCTTTGTTTTGTTCCCCAGCCACACCTGATCCTGCAGGGCTATAGGGACCGGGCCTGCAGGGAGGGTATGGTGCAGAGCAGACTAAACCTCATTCCTGAGAGACGCCCAGAAAGCCCTCCTCCAGGGCAGTTTCAGATCACATCTTTGATAAAGCATGAAGATCACTCAGAACAGCAGAATGTTGAAAACAGATTATGTCTCTGCTTACAATGCATTTATTTACCCTGCTTTCTGCAATGGAAATGAAGACTTTTTTCTTTTTTTTTTTTTTAATTGCAGTTTACTTTCAGTGTGATTCTGTATTGGTTTCAGAAGTACAGCATAGTGATTAGACAATCACTTTACTGAGTGATTTCCCTGATGTTTCCAGTGCCCACCTGGCTCCATACATAGTTATTACAAGATAATCATAGAGATGTAAATTATGGCATAAGGATTATAGTCATTAATAGAGATAGTGACACAGCAAGTTATCAAGAAATTTAAAGAAAGAAAGGGAAAGAAATACTTTCTTTAAATTACAAGTACCCATAAAAGAAGTTGCATTATCATTATTACAGTCTAAAAACTACACATTATTGTTAATAGTAAGGACATCATTGACCATTGGATCAATCTTAATTACATAACTCTCTTCCTCTATGGAGTGACTAAAGAGTTCCAACCCTTTAACCTGTTTAGTGTGAAATGTCAAGGGATATTGTCTTAAAATATAAAATGTTTTATATTACTAAGTGCCCATCAGTAAATGTGGATCAAAAAACTGTGGTACATACACAATGGAATACTATGCAGCAAAAAGAAAGGAGGAACTCCTACCCTTCGTGACAGTGTGGATGAAACTGAAGAGTATTATGCTAAGTGAAATAAGCCAGGCAGTAAAAATACCATTAGGTATTTACCTCATGATCTCACCTATAAGCAGAACCTAATGAACAAAAACAAATGAGCAAAATAGAACCAGGGACATAGAAATAAGAAACAAAATGATCCCTGGCTGGTGGCAGAGTGGATAAGGTGCCAGCCTGTGAACCCAAAGGTTGCTGGTTCCATTCCCAGCCAGGGCACATAACCAGGTTGCAAGCAAGGTCTCTAGCCATGTCCATAGCTGGAGGCAGGTGAAAGGCAATCAAACGTTGATATTTCTCTCCTTCTCTGCCTCTCTCCCTTCCCCTCTCTCTGAAAATAATAAGTAAAATCTTTAAAAATAAAATTAAGAAACAAAATGACAGTGAGTAGAGGGGAGGAGCGAGGTGAATAATGGGTGAAAGAAGGAGAAGGGTATAGTCAAAGAACAAGTATAAAAGACCCATGGACATGGACCACAGGTTGGAGATTGACTGTGGGAAGGGGGATAGGCAGGACAGAGGAGGGCAATGAAGGAAAAATTGGGACAGCTGTAATTAAACAACAATAACATAAAATAAAATTTTTAAATAAAATACACACTTTATAGATACAAAATATTTTCTCATCTGATCACACATGAAAATAACAGAAAAATCAGAACCCATAAGAAGCCTCAGAAAGATGAGGAGACAAGAGGTGGGTTCAAGAACAAACTCTGTCCTTTACAGAGCTGTGTCCCTCTTGATATATCATGACACTTAACTTTCCTCAGGCTACTTCTTCATTCTCAAATGAAGGTAATTATACTCTAGGACTTAGGCAAAGACCAAATAGAACCTGGAAGGTGATTTTTGATAGCCTTAGTGGTGTTTGTTGTTGACGATTATCATGAATAATGAATCATTGTTCTCTCTTTTCTGAGGATAGGGACATAAGTCTCAGTCACACTAGAAAAGAATAAAAATAAGGTCATAAAGGGCTTCTTAAATACAGGAACTGAGACACCCTGAAACATATAAACAAGAGACTGTAGAAGGACCTTTCTTGAAAACCTGAAAGGAAAATGTGGGCCATCAGGTTCCTGCATGACTGTGACACAGATGTATGCAAAAGCTGAGCTGAATATCACAGACCCCCTAGGCTTTGCCCAGCTCTGAAATGTGGAAGGCTGCCCCCTACAAGAGCAACAGTGACCTTGCCCCTGAGAAACAGGTGCTTTTCCAATGCTGGGGTCCCAGGTGGTGCTCATGAAACTGGAGCTGGGAATTATGTGTTCAGAAAACACTGCAGCCTCCAAGTTAAATTCATGCCAAACGACTCACCTGGTTGCCTCCACTCTTGGGGTTCACGAACACAAGCAGGGGTTTCATGAGAGGAGAAGAGATGGGCTTTATCACAAAAGGACGACCTTTGTTTTCCTGCTGAAGGAAGAAAGCAGAATAACTGAGATGTCCCTCCATGACTTGGTGGGCAGCCCTCAAGAAATGGGAATGAGAAATCACCAGCCAGCCCACCCCAACTCTTGCAAAATAAAATAAACAAAAAGGTATATCTTGTTCTCCAGGGCTTACTCTTAAAAGGACACTTGGTAGAAGACTTAGAAGAAAGCATCTCAAGCTATAATTTGCCCCTGAAAATTAAGCCATGCTTTGGCTTTATTCTGTATAAGCTTAAGCATTCTACAAGTCAGTGCTGTCTCCATCCTCGCCGTCTTTGGGATAATACTCCTACAGACAATGCAAATGCTCTTCGAAGAGGCAGACGGTGATATTTAAAAAAATATCAAGAGTGCCAGGGTGGTTATCAGAGGGAAGGAGAAAACAGTGGTAGGGGATATTCAAAACAAGAAGCTTGAACCAGATCCCATCAACATAGGAGGCTAAGGTAAGGAGGACAGATTTCATTGGACAGGACCCTGAAACACTTACCTCAGTTCCTTTCTTACTGGCTTTTCTTTTAAAGCTTGTTCTCTTCTTCTTGCGATTGGAGGCCTTCAGAGAGTTCTGGGAGGAGAGAAGGAGAGACCTGAGCTTGGGCAGATAGCCCTGAGCTTTCCCATGCAGAAGATGATGGCAGCACATGCTGTTGAACTGCATGCTTCTCATGCTTTGACACATCCAAGCCACTGCGCATGGATAAGCCACAGACAGAAATCAGTCGCGTGCTTCCAAGTGAGCGACCGACTCCCCACCACACGGAGAGGCAGGGAGTGAGGACCCTGGAGGCTCTCATGGACTCACATAACAACACATGGTATACCTGCCAACCCTCCCAGTAAAAATGGAAGAATCCCAAATTCTCTGAGGGGCTCCAGTCTCCCGCCCAACCAGGTCCGTCTCCCGCCCAACCAAGTTCAAGTTCATCTCCTGGTATGGAGATCACCTATATGGAAATGTAAAAAAGGAGGCTATTTTTTAATGTTTTCCTTTTTGCATTCTATTTTCCCTGTTCCCTTTTGAGGAGAGAGAGGTAATGACTGTTTTAAGTAATGATCATAAAATAACTCATCTGCAATGAAACTTTGTGATCCAACTATCCTATCAGCATTGATGACTGAGTTTTAAAATGCAGAGATAAGACCCACCCTTCCGTTACTTAAAATAGTAGAGTAGCAATCATTGTTCTTTCTCTAAAGACCCAGTGGCTGAAAAAGTCTTCCCTCTCCTGGTAGGCTTGATATTTTTTTTCTTCCCACAGAAATGCCTCCAACTTGTTGAAATACATTGGCTCCAAGTTTACTTTCCCTGTCGTTCTTGTTCTAAGGATTTTATGGACCACAACCCTGTGAGGACTTCAACTAACCATTTACTCTTAATATTTAATACAGACTCTTTGAAACGAGACCCTCTTAGGGGGCCAGTCACAGTTCATTTGTTGAAGACAAGCAAAATGGGGTTTAATTAGTGGAGTCAATAATTAATTAGAGTGTCATTTTCCCAAAGGCAAAACATTACTAGCACATCACAGATGCTTAACAAGGCATTGAAAGCCTGAAATACAGGATTATTAATTTAAAAGTCATATAAGTGTATACACATGCATTGCTTGAGTAGTTAAGAGTTTTCAAACCACTTGAAGAAACTTAGATATCTATTCTTTAGGGTATTTTTTCTTAAAACATTCAAAATAAACCTTAATCTAAAGTACATATATTAATGCATCCAAATTAGCAATATTAAAACTCTTTAGCTTTTATTTTCCTTTTATTTGGACCTCAAAAGAAAAAAAAAATACAGTTAATTTGTGGCCTGTGCTTACCAAGGATGAAGGATCCTTTCTTGAAACACCATTGTCTAAAGGTTGGTTCCCCCCAAAATAAATAAAAAGAAAAAGAAAAGTTTGCTTTCATATCAGATTAAAGTCTCCAGGCTCTCTGGGTCTCACCAGAAAAGAGAAATCCAGGTTACTTCCCACCACTCGCTCTAGACTGTGCTACCCTTGCAAAAAGATCTCCAAATGTCTGAACTCCTCTTTCCATGGACCTATTATCATGTCCCTCTTGGGGGAAACTTTTGCCTTATCAAAGTATTTGCTGTGGTTTGACTACTTTTAGTGTGTTTAAAAATGGGAGAAAAGTAACTCAGAGCCTTTAAACATTTCAACAGCCAAATGACCCAAGAAGGATGCTAGAAATTACTGGGCTGACCCAGGCAGTGTCCTTTGATGCCAATGAAAGATACCAAGTGGTTCTCCATGTCACTGCACATGGGCCCCATGCAGAGAGCTTTTACAAAATGCTGCAATCCGGGCCCCATCAAATATGCTCATTTAATTTACTGGGGTGAAGCTCAGGCAAAGATACTTCTTAAAAGCTGCCTAGGCAATTCTAAGTTGTGCCCAGGGTTGAGAACCTCTGTTTGCAGTAGAAAGGGTAGAGTAAGGAGACAAGGTCTGTCCCAAAAGTATCAGCTGTGCAAACTGTTTTAATTATATTGAGATTGGCTTGATACTTTCAGGACAGACCTCGTATACTGGGGCAAAGTAGATGATCTGAGGGATAAGAACCATGAGCTGTGGAACCCAACAGACTGGGTGTTAATTCTGGCTGTTCCTGTCACAAGATTTGTGTCACTAGATCTAAGACTTTGGCTGAGTCAGTTGCACTTTTGAAATGACAGTTTCTTAATTTCAAAATGAAGGTGATAATACCTACCTCACAGAAGAGTTGTGAAGTGTAAACCAGAAAATGTATGTGAAGCAGTTAGCTTGGTGTCCATCCCAAGATAAGAACTTCCAAAAATGTTAGTTGCCTCGTTCTCAGCTATATATCCCAGCACCTAGCACAAATGCCTGGCACATAGGATGCACTCAGATCATTGTTGAAATAATGAATCAGTATTATTAAAATTCACAACACTTACTGAGTCTGTCCTGATTTTAGAAAGAATACTTAAAACAAAATGCTTGTCTCCTAAGTTCTTTGTTGTTTTAGTTCATCCACTACCAAAAGCAATGCAGGGTGCACACCAAGGGCTGGCATGGGCACCTGATGGCTCTTGGCTCTTTACAGTAATTAACCTTTGAGAGAAAGGCCAATGGAGTAGGCTAAGGTTGTTTCCTAAACTTGTCTGATCATGGGAACCAGAGTTCTTCAGGTGATTCTGACAATCCAACACATTTGGAAAACAGAAAGTTAGAAAAACACATTGAAATAAGGCTTGATGTCTGAAAACAGAGCAGGCAGGGAACTGAAGTCTAACAGGACGCAGACACATGTAGCAAATACAAGCGCTTCTGAGCCTCACTGAGCCCAATGCACCAGAGGACTTCTTCTCACAGAACAAGGGGGCAAAGACCAAGCAGTGGGTGACTTACAGTACCTGGATGCGGCTATGTGAGCTCTGAGTAAGCTTACAGCCCTATGGATAGTCAAATAGCAAACGATAAGCAGTACGGAATTTCACAGCACACCTCACAACTCCCAAGGCTTCCTTCTGTTCATGGATAAATAGGTACCTATGTCTCAATAGAGAACTTCTTTTAGAAGGCGGCATGTAGGTATGAAGGTAGATTTGGGTTGTGTTTTGGCCATGACAGGACAAGTCACCTAGCCTTGCTCATCTATAATATCTCCTTTCCTGCCTGGGTCAATATTGTGAGTTAAATATAATAGAATGTTTCTGAAGAATGTAAAAATTATACCAAGAAGCTACTGGGTAGAATTGTTAGCAATATAGTCAAGAAACCTTTAAATATTTGTTCTGTGTTCTAAAGCAACCCATCCCTGTTATCAAGGGTAACTAACTCTGTGATACAAAGGGGTCACTTGGCAAGTTTAACACTTAACAAAATAGAGAACAATTGTGCCCTCATTTGAATAGTTGCATTCTTCGAATTCCAACAGCATTTGCCGCCCTCTCACCCCACCCCCACCCCCGTACATTCTGTGCCCTCTCCTTTGTTCAAGTCCTAAGAAAAGATAAAGGCTTTTTCTTTTCTTATACCAGGTATATCAAGACATTCTTACCTTACTCCAGAAATTACCCTATCCACAAAATCTTTCTCATAATACAGCTCCTTCCTGCACTGTTTATGGCTGAATCATTCAACTATGAATGAAACTAACTACCTTTTATTATTCCTCAGAGATTTGTCCAGGTTGTGGGATCACAAAGAATCAGTTATAATAGCAGTCTAAAGAGAAGATATCTCACTTCTTCATCCCAAATGAAGTCCTCCCCCATGACATACTGGACAAAGCTCTGGCAGATAACTGGAGGAAGGAGAGTCATGGACTTCGTCGGCTAAAGAACATCCTCACTCTGCCCTGCTCCACTGACCCCTGGGACAGAGGCTGTCCTGAGAACAGGCAGGCAGAAGAATAAAGAAAACACATTCCAAAAGTTGAGGACAGGATCTCAGCAGCTTTTCAGGCATATTTGACTAAAACACAGCAAGTGTTACTTAACCTTTATAATTAACCAAAGGAAATGGCTTGGGAATCATTCAGGGATATTATGGTCAGGGCTATTACATGTCACAAGTGTAAAGTATTTTATGACTATCCAATCATAGGAATAAGAGAGGAATCATCACATGAAGAAAGTCCATACAAGGATAGAAAGCAGTTGTAGCATTTCCATATAAGTACACCATTGGAAATAATATAAATACCAATCAGTAGGGAGTTGGCTAAGTGAACTAATATATATATATATATATATATATATATATATATATATATCATGGAATATATGTAGCAGTTTAAACATATGTTAAATGTGTATGTAATAACGTGGACTTTTCCCCAAGATTCTTTTTTTTTTTTTCACTAGGAAAGGCAAATTTTAAAGCATTATGTATAAGATAATTCAATTATTAAAAAGACATAGCTCAAGTCTTTTATAACTTGACCCCACAAAAATTCATGTAATGTAGGTCTTCTGTTCAGTTTCAAGTGCCTACACTAGGATCTGAGCATCTTTAACTTGTTTATCCAACCAAGATATTATCCTCTACCATTTTTTTATACTGAAGAGAAACACTGATACCTATAACATTAACTATAACTTTGATTTTAAGTACATCAACAAGACTTTAAGGATTTACATTCCTTAAAGTCATCTGCCTTCTATCATATTTTAACTCCCAGGCCTCTCCACATAATTTGGTAATGACACTTGGCACATCATCCAGACAACCCTCAGTCCCCTGACCATCAATGTTTCATACAACTTCCAAGTTCACAGCTGCTCACTGAGTAAGTCCATGCAGAGCCAGCCATCCTTCAACAGAGAAGGATAGTACATGGATTCATCCCACCTCTTTACAACCCACCTCCCCTGACTTTTATATGTGGATGACCATATACATGGATATGTGGGACATGTATAAATATAATATAAATTCTGAAATTTGGAAAAATACTTTATTTGCTGTTCTCTAGCTACCTTCCAAATTCTATCATTTCCCAAAGTCTCCAATAATTTGTTTAATCTGACTGTTTCCACACCATTGTTAACATGTTGACACCCAGGCCCCACACTCTACAAGCTATTGTTTTCATAACATCAATGATCTGGTCCCAAATGCAGGACTTTCCTCAATCCTATTTTTTTCCCATATCTATAGAATTATATGTCCATAACTGCCCTTCTTCCCATTTTTAGTAATGAAACTCTGTGTTATCACAGTTCTCTGCTAGTTTTTTGGGACTTTCTTCCTCCTTCCACTCTCTAGGTGTGGATGCTTCCTCTGTCTTCTTCCCTCCTTGTATTCAGTAAGTGACTAGGACCTGACTGTTTCCCATGGGGTAGGCCTCATGCCAACGAACACTCAATCCCATCGCAGTGTAAAATGCAATAGTTATAGGAGTTTAAGGTGCACTTGGGGTCACAGTAGAGAGCAAGCTTTGTCCCCTATTCTGTCTCTTTCTACCCTCTCCATTAGAAATCTCATGCTGTTTCCATTCTCTTTCATTGTAACACCAATGTCTCAGGGATCAGTAACTTCTGTCCTGACTCTTATATGACTATTTAATATTTTTATCTGTTGAAGTACAGCTCTGTTTGACATCCTGTACCGCTAAAAGTCAACAAGAAGGAAAACAAGAGCTAATATTTATTGACTATTTACAATAAGCAGGTGCTATTGTTTGCACTTCTCTTTTTTGTTTTTTAGCTTATAAGTCCATGAAAACCCTATGAATTAGGGACTAGAATCAGCTACACTTTGCAGATGAGAAACTGAAAAAGGAGGATTTAAATTGTTGGAGAATATACAGATTACTAAGTAGAAGAGCAAGTTTATGAATCCAGGCAGTCTGGCTCATAAGCTAGAGCTCTTTGTCTCTCTCTGTTGACTCCACAAGCTCATCAAACATTAGTTTTTACATCTAGTTAATTGATTGAATTACTTGATGGAAGAAGGGACATAAAATTTTTAAAGATATTTGATTCAGCAAGGGTTACTATATAGTATAACAGTGAAAAGCATGGCATATCACTAAGAATTTGATTTCCAGAGTCTGAAATTCTGGGTGCAAATGCCATTTTAAAATACTTAATGTCTATATGGATCCAGGAAATTTATTTGACTTCTCTATGCCTCATGCCCTCAGCTGTAACGAAAGAATAACAGGATGCCTGCCTCATAGGGGACTGGGATCGTAAAATGAGATAGTGAGTGTAAAGAGCTCAAAATGTGTCCTAAGATATAAATATTAGCTCTCCTTACTCTTATTATAATATCATGAATCACAGATGATAATAAAAAAGCACATAATGAGCCCTGGCTGGTAGCACAGTGGATAAGGTGCCAGCCTGCGAACCCAAAGGTTGCAGGTTCGATTTCCCAGCCAGGGCACATAACCAGGTTGCAAGCCAGGTCTCCAGTCAAGTCTGTGGCTGGAGGCAGGTGAAATGCAACCATACATTGATGTTTCTCTCCTTCTCTGCCTGTCTCCCTTCCCCTCTTTCTAAAAATAATGAAATAAAATCTTTTTTAAAAAAAATACATAATGAAAAAAATTTGGAGTATGCATCCAGATTGTCAACTGTAAATATCATCTCCTGTTAAAAGTAACCAAGTCTTCTTAGAGAAATGGCTGATACCAGGTATGGTATCATTTGTCATGTTTTTACTGGTAATAAGGGAAATGATTTTTTAAACAAAAATCATAGCTAAAAAATATGAAGAGTAAAAATTGGGAAATCACCCTTGGTAACCCTAATGAAATAACAGATCCAGGTAATAATATTTATGAGATCAAACAATAGCTAAAAGGCAGGTTGACAACCTTATGATTGGTAGATTAGGATGATACGTACTGAATTTACCTAACCTTTCTGTCACTAAATGTTAGTGACCTGACATGTTGCTCCCTTTAAAAGCAACATGACAGAAATACACAAGATCAACCGTGTAGTCCTTCTGCTAAAAATTAAACCTGAATCTAAATCTAAGTATTATTTTACAAAAAATATGGGCATTAAGGGAAAACATTTCAAAACACAAGAAGGATTCAGTCAGTCAAAATAAAAATCCAAGAAGTTTTACAGATAGAGTTGTCTAATTCATTTAATAAATGGTGTGAAAAGTAAAAAAAAAAAAAAAAAAAAAGGG